>BHFT01013979.1:2188-18650 GCA_004320025.1 Laticauda laticaudata | reverse complement strand
TTCTGCTGAAACGTTGCTACAACTTTAAAAGCACAACTCCAATGACGTGGGATAATACTCGAAGGAAGCTGAACAGCGCACACACACACACACACACACACACACACATATATGTATAAAGTGAAACACCACCCATGCATCATCACAAAATCTCCAGAACCGTAAAGCCTAAAAACTTGAAATTTGGCACGTATGTACCTCTTGGCTTCTAGGTGCTCACTAAGAAAGGATTTTACAAAACAACCCATCAGACCATAAATATTTCATATATCATTATTATTATTAACATGCTCTGTTGCTCAGGAGTTCTATTCCCCCTCCCCACCTGAAAAGAAATCTGTTCCAAATGCAAAACACACGCAGAGGAGAGGAGTTTCAGTTTCAGTGCACCAAGCAGCTTTAGCACAGAACAGTTGAGCTAAGCCATGCCCTGGCTCCTTGCTGTCTCCTTCTTGCTCACACAGCAAATATTGCTTCAGTTTTAAACAGTCCTCTACTCTCTCACACACGGACAGGATGCTGGTAGGGTAGGCAGAGGCAGAATTTTTTCCCCCTTATTTTCCTCCCCCAAAACTAAGCCCACCCACAAAGTTTTGGAGCAAAGCACGGCTATCAAGCTAGTTCTATGATAAGCATGGCCAAGACTTGCATTGTGAGTTGACCCCAAACACAACTTTAAAGGGGGGGGAGGAATTCAACCCCTCCCTGTCTCAATACCCCTGCAGAGTGGTTCAGAGGAAGCCCATCTGCAAAGCTAGCCCAACCCTTCCTTCCTTCCTTCCTTCCTTCCTTCCTTCCTTCCTTCCTTCCTTCCTTCCTTCCTTCCTTCCTTCCTCTCCTCCCTCCTCCCTCCCCTCACCAAGCCAGCCCTTCAGAAAATCCTGCCCCAGGTCCTAACAGACCTCCCCATTATTTCCCTATCTCTCTTCCCTCCCCCCCTCCCCCCAAAAAAATCAAATCCAGCCAAATGCTTTCCAAAAGCCAGGCTGGTAATGGTCAGTGGCCCCCACCTACACAGCCCGCCGTTCCAACCTGGAAAGGTCGCTCAGGGGAAACAGGGCCTTTAAAATTAAGTTACAAATTACAAGCCAAGGACGATATTTTGACTCGTTGCCCGAACTGGCAGTGTCAGGAAGTGCTTGGTGGGGGGGGGGGGGCATAATTGCCTCCTCTCTCTCTCTCTCACACACACACACACATCTTGTGCAAGCGATGCTAATAAGGCATGCGAGGGGGCAGCACCTCTTTTAAGTCCTCTTGTGCGATAAATGAGGGTGAACAGAGGAAGAAACAAACACCAGCCTTTAAAACAGGTATTGTGAGCCCTGCCATCCTGCCTCCTTCCTTCCCTGCCTTCAGCCACAGGGAGATTAAAGCAGGCTTTGCTTTCACTTGAGCCCTTCAGGAAAGTAAAACTTGCACATCACAACAAGCCTTGACAGTCTCAAAATATTGATTTTTTTGGGGGGGGTATTCTCTTGCTCCCTCTCCCCCTCTTTCTTTCTAAGCCTCTGTTTTTTTAAGCTGGGGGGGTGGAAAGGAGAAGGGTGCAACAAGCCATGTCTTTTAATGTTCCTTTGGTCCATGCGCCTAATTGGCACATCTTTAAAAAAAAAAGACACTTCCCCCTTCTCTTCCTCATTCTCTTTCCCTGCTTCTCTGAGCGATGGGCTCTGGAGTCTGCTTCCACTTAAGCTGCCTTGATTAATGAGGGGGACGAACGGTTGGTTAAGTTTCATTTGAGCCTATGCTGCCAACTCAACCCATTCTGGTTAGTTTTACGGCCCCGCGGGCATCGTGCTTAGGAAACGGGATAATTCACGAAGTGATGGAGAAGGGGAAGGATTACCGATAAGCCCACTGAGTCATGGGAATGGCAAACGGGGTAGGGGGCTCAGTTTTCAGGCAGACAACACCCAAGAAGATGGACTCAAGATCCAGATGGATCCTGACAGACTAGAACATTGGGTCCTATCTAACAAAATGAAATTCAGTGTAGAGGAAAGTAAAGTCCTACATTTAGGCAAGAAAAACCCGTAAGTGCACATATAGGCTGAGTGAAACCTGGCTCAATAGCAGTAACTGGGAGATGGATCTTGGAGTCTTAGTGGATAACCAGCTAAATAGGAGCCAGCCGTGTGCAGCAGCAGCCCAAAAAGCTAATGCAATCCTAAGTTGCATTAACAGAGGGATACAACCAAGATCAAGGGAGGTACTAATACCAGCCTTAGTAAGCCCAGAGTCCTGCATCCAGTTTTGGTCATTACACTTTAAAAAAGATGTTGAGAATCTAGAAAGAGTGTGGAGAAAGGCAACCAGGATGATGAGGGGACTGGAGGCTTAAAACACATGAAGAACGGTTGCAGGAACTGGGTCTGGTTAGTCTAGTGAAGAGAAGGACCAGCAGAAACATGATAGCAATGTTCCAATATTTGAGGGGCTGCCCCAGAGAGGAGGAGGGGGTCAAGCCATTCTCCAAGGCACCCGAAGGCCAGACAAGGAATAATGGATGGAAAGTGATCAAGGAGAGGTTCAACCTGGAAATAAAGAAGAATTTTCTGACAGTGAGAACGATCAACAGAACAGTGGAACAGAAGCCTTCAGAGGTTGTGGGAGCTTCCTCACTTGAGACTTACAAGAAGAGATTGGACTGCCATCTGTCAGAAATGGGGGTAGGGTCTCCTGCTTGGGCAGGAGGTTGGACTAGATGACCTACAAGGTCCCTTCCAACTCTGATTATCTGTTAACGTGGGAAGAATCAGAGAATGTTTTGTTTTGGCCCTGAGCTCCTAAGCTTTCCTCTTTGGTTCTCTTTTAGAAAATGGTGTCATGTTCTCTCTAGCATTGTTTCCTCTGAGCCTGTTTTCTCTTTTCCTCCTTGCAGCTACACGAGAGTAACTACGACGCCGGGAAGGCCCTCCAGCGCCTGGTGAGGAAGCCCGTCCCCAAACTGATCGAAAAGTGCTGGACGGAAGACGAAGTGGTGAGAAGGCTTGGGGTTTTTGGGGGGTGATGGCGGGGAATGACTCTTGGTCAGGCTCTGCTTAAAATCTCTCATCGCTTTTGCGTAGATACTTCACTTTGGAAAGTGGGAAGAGACGGGGGGGGGGTCTCTTACGCAGCCGGCTTCTCTCAGCGGCCAGGTTCCCACCTTACAAGTGTGATGACCCAAAGGGGCCTGGCACAAAGGCAACACAGTCAAATTTGAGTCCCTTTATTAGCTCCAACTTTGCCCCCAATGTCCTGGTTACCTTCTGGGCTGGAGAAAAACTCTGCCAGGAACAGCCTTTGGCTGCAGAGAATCAAGTCCAAAACATGGTCAACACAAACTGTAACTACAAGTCTAATCAAAGCAAGGTGAGGTCATTTCAATGCAAAATGTACATCACCAAACCGGTAGTAACACCAGTTGAATCCCTGTTTGCAACATCCCCATGGTCATGTGATCAAAGTTCAGCCACTTGGCAACTGCGAGAAGAAGCTTCTTGAGTGAGGAACGAAGCCCCTTCAAAGAAAAACGAGGAAGTCCAGTTGCCTCTTGAGAAGAACGGATTCAGTGTCCCTTGTGACAAGCAAACTCAATAGGGAAGCCAGATTCACTTTTAACAACCCTGTCACTAACTTAACAATGGATGAGACTCCCTTAACAAACATAGCAAGGAAGGTCATAAAACGAGGCAAAATTCACTTAGTGGTGTTGGCCCAGGGACAGAAACCTTGGGATCAGTTGTGTATTCCAGACAGAAGCCTAAAAGAAATCTTGACTCTTGCAATATTCCATCTTTTTAAACCTTGAGCCTGCTTTTTTGGGGATGTGGGTGTGTGTGACAGGGGGCTCCCCAGTTGGAATGAAACAAGCTAGGTTCCCACCATCGTTTCCTACATCTCCTCCACTCCAATACTTGACAACGATGATGATAAAACTTAATTTGGCCATATTGGTGCGTTTGCAAGCTCATAAATGTTAACGTGCCTTCCCAACACCTGCCTTCGATTGGGAGCCGTCTTTGTCAATCGAATAAAAAATCAGTTCATTTCTCACCCCACCCACCCACCCGGACCTGAGACATTATTTCTCTCCTCCCCCCCCCCCCAATGTGCATTTGTAATGTGGTGAAGGAGCCTTGTGTTGCCCAGGCATAACTTGTGAGTCGCTCGCTCGGCTCCATCACTCGCTTTTTCCAAGCCGAGATTCTTGGCTTCGATGGGATGGATGGTCCAACAGAGCTACAGTGTGGGAAGGTTATTTCTCATTTTGCAACAGCAGCAGCAGAGAAGGCTTAAAATGTGGGGTGACGGATGGGCAGGGATAGAACATAGAACTTTGAATCATAGAGTTAGAAGGGACCTTGGAGATCTTCTAGTCCAGCCCCCTCAATCTCTTCTTCAAAGCCTCCAATGTTAGAGCACCCATAACTTCTGGAGATAAATCATTCCAGTGATTAATTCTTCTCATTGTCAGGAAATGTCTCTTTAGTTCTAAGTTGTTTCTCTCCTTGATTAGTCTCCATCCATTGCTTCTTGTCCTGCCTTTAGGTGCCTTGGAGAATAGCTTGACCCCCTCTTCTTTGTGGCAGCCCCTCAAATATTAGAAGACTGCTCTCATGTCTCCCCTAGTCCTTCTTTTCATTAGAGAGGTCAGATAAGCACATAACTTGAGTTTCCTAAGGTTAAGATTTGAATGCTTAGCATCCATCCTAGGTTGCTGAATGTAGAATGTCGATTTCAGACATTATGGCCCAGAGTTCCAGAAAATTGGATGGAGAAGAAATGGAGGCAGCTTTTAAACTTCTGGGCAGGCCAGTTCATTGCCCCTCACCTCATTTATCCCAAAGGAGGCAAGTGGGCTTCCTTGTTTTTCTTTGAAGACCTTTCTTTCGCTTCTCACCCAAGAAGCTTCTTCAGTTTCTTCTCACTCCAAGAAGCTTCTTGGATGAGAAGCAAAATGCCTTCAAAGAAAAAACAACCACCACCACCAGAAAGTCCAGTTGCCTCTTGAGATAAAAAAAAAAAAAAAAGCACCTTTGGGACAAGACTCAAAATCTCCGTAGACATTTTAGCTCGTTTGTCTTCCAGTTGTTGGAACTCAATTTTCTACTGCAATTTTTTTGGGGGAAGGGGGAGGGGTTCGTTTCTGGGGAGAGGAAGGCCTGGCAGAATATTTTTAGCATCCTTGAAATCAAACCCTTAATCAGAGGAATGAGATCCCGTGCTTGGAAAGTGGCTTGGCTTCAATTAGCAATCCAGAGGTCGAAACGCTGCTTCTTTCCAGCTTTGCTTGTGCTACTCCAAAGAAGGAGGCTCTCTAAATTTGTGCTCAGCTGCCCTTCATCGCCTGTGCATTTGGACACACGCAGTGAGAAACAAAAAAAAACAAAACATCCACGGGATGATAGATCCAAGATTAATCAAGCTTGCAAAATTTGGCTGTTCGAGCAACACGTTGCCTCTGTCTTTTCAAGGGTGCATTTCTCTCTTTTTTTTTATTTTTATTTTTTTCTATTTCACTGAAATCACTCGGGCTTTCGGCCCCGTGGATTTCTTCGTCTCGGTGGGGGGAAAAAAAATATGGCAATGTGCATTCTCTTTCTCCTCTCTCTCTCTTTCTCCCCCCCCCCCCCNTCCCCCCCCCCCCCCCAAGCAATTGGCTCCATCCACAAAAAAGGAGACCAGCCCCAGAATCCTTTGTAGTTTCTAAGCAACGGAGCAAAGTTTGTTTTTGCTGGCTGGGCGGGCAAGCAAAGCACATTTTGTTCCTTCTGTGTGCGGAAACACCAAAGGACGTGCGGCTTCAAAACACCAAACTTAAACAAACCCGCAGTGCAGATAGCAAGAGGCTGAAAGGGAGTGGGTGGGTGGGGGAGAGATTTATTTATTTATTTCTCTCTGCGTGAGTTTGAATAGCTCCCGTTCTTGGCTTGTACCCCTTCCTTATTCCAGATCATCCTAGCATGGATGTCAATCTTCAGGCTTGGCTTAAAGAATTCTTGTCCTGCATATGAATGTCTTATATCTGGGACTAGCTTGATACCCGCGGTTTGCTACGAAAGGATGTGGTTGGGCTTATTTTGGGGGGAGGAAAATAAAAGGGGGGGGGAATTCTGCCTCTGCCTACCAGCATCCATCGATATCCATCTACCTAGCGTTCTGTCAGTGTATGAGAGAGTTGAGGGCTGTTTGGAAACTGAAGCAGTATTTGCTGTGTGAGCAAGGAGGAGACAGCAAGGAGCCTGGGCGTGGGTTAGCTCAACTGTTCTGTACTAAAGCTGCTTGCTGCTCTGAAACTGAAACTGAAACTCCTCTGTTTGTGTTTTGCCTTGGAACAGATTTATTTTCAGGTGAGGCGGGGGAGTAGAACTCCCTCGCATCAGAGCGTGTTAGTAATAATAATATATGAAATATTAATCCTCTGATGGTCTTTTTGAAAAATCCTTTCTTAGTGAGCACCTAGAAGCCAAGAGGAGTGCCAAATTTCCAAGTTTGTAGGCTTTACAGTTCTGGAGGTTTTGTGATGATGCGTGAGCGGCATTTCGCTTTTAGATAGATAGATTATAGGAGTTATTACAGGCCTACACACTCGTATTCAGAAGAAATACATCAGTTCCTAGTGAAATAGTGCCCTTACATGTCTTACTCCATTACACACGGAGGATCTCGACACCCACTTCTTTAAAGGAGCCCTAGATGTTTTGGTGACATTGCAGCCAGCAAGCCTGAACAGACCATGATCTGAAGGGTCCTTGGCGCTCTCCAAGCTGGGTTACTTTCTTGCAAACGTTCCATTATCCAAACTAGGTAACATGATGCACTGATGACGTTACCTGGATTGGTAATGAGACGTCTGCAAGAAAACAACCCATCTCGGAGAGCGCCAAGGACCCCACAGTCCTCCTCCCCCTCTCCAAAGGACCCTTCTAGCATGGATGGTGTTACCTAGTTTGGTAATGAAACGTCTGCAAGAAAACAACCCATGCATACTGTTGGAGTCTCCAGCCAATTATAACCTCTCTCCCCTCTTCCCATTCTCCGACCTCCTTCTGCTCTCCCCTTGGGTCAGACTACGTGGCCACCAGCCCTCGGCATGTAGGTCCTTGTCTAAGAGGACGAAGGGAAGGTCAGATATAGGAATGAGAAGGAGTCGGAAGAGAGGTGTTTAAGCGCAGAGAAGGGCCCTTCTGGAAACAGCCTTGGAAGTTGGCCACGTTCGTTTGATGGATGTAGCCATGTCCACAGACGTCTCCAGCAGATCCTGGTGATGAGAAGGATGAAGATTGACAGCCCGGTTTTAAAACCAGGAGTAGCTGTGCTGGGAAAGCTGTTGGTACTCTGCGCAGCAGGCAGAATTCGAATAGGGGGCATTCTGGGAAAGATCGGGGCGAAACCATGCTGGGATTTCTTGTGGCAATTGCAGTTATTTTGCCACAGTTGTTAAATGGATCGCTGAAAATTGTTAAGTGAATTGTGAAATTGTTAAGCGAACCGGGCTTCCTCCCACTGATTTTTGATCGTCGGAAGCCATCTGGCATGGTCTCCAATAGTGACCCTGGGAATGCAGCAGCAACTGTCACAAGTCCATGCCAGTTGCCAAGTGCCCACAATGGTTGCAAATGTGAGGAACCGGTTGTAAGTCCCTTTTTTTTCCCAGTCCCGTTGGAATCCCAAATGTTCACTAAATGAATCGCCGTAAGGCGAGGACTACCTGCGGACAATCCCCAGTGCTGAAAACAGAGTGTCCTAAGCCCAGAGAGATTCTTTTAAGATGCTAACTGGAATTTATTTCTGCACCATCCCCAATTGTCTTTTTTGTGTGTGCATTTATTTTATTTATTTTTTGGTATTGGCTAAAAAATGCAAGGATGCTTTTTCCTTCTCCGTACAGGTCCAAGAAACCCCACTTTTGCTGAAGGCAATGGATATCTGCTTTTGTGCAAGCAGCAGCCCCACAAATTATTATTAAGGAAGTCGTTTTAGTAATAGGCTTCCCAGCACGAGTAATAAACAGAGAGTTTAAATGTTGCTAAGAAAAGAGATTAGGCTCCTTAACTGGCTTTGAAAGGATGAGAGCCCATTATAATTATGTCTCTCTTGAAATAAGAAGCTATTCTCTGCTTAAGAACTTACATTTTTAATGTAGGAAAGGCTTTTTTTCCCCCCCTCTCCTTTTCTCTTTAACCAGTGCTTAAATCCTCATCCTAACACTGAGCAGAAAAGGGCCTTGCGTTCACCTCCATCCTTCTGCCAAGCAGGCAGGGTGCCCTGATTTTTCTCCCCCCCTCAGAGGAAAAAAAAAACAACCCAAATATCCTTGTGTCCTTGACTCCACATTTGGAATTTGGAATTTCCATTTCATTTCCTGCGGTGGATCCCAACCTTTTGATCTGAGCCTGCCTGACAGCAAGGCATTTTGTCGTCTTCTTCTTCTTCTTCTTCTTCTTCTTCTTCTTCTTCTTCTTCTTCTTCTTCTTCTTCTTCTTCTTCTTCTTCTCCTCCTCCTCCTCCTCCTCCTCCTCCTCCTCCTCCTCCTCTTCCTCCTTCTTCTTCTTCTTCTTTCATGGAGGCTCCATATTCAGTAGCTTTGAAAAATGAGCTTTGCTTTCTGTCGGCAGCCATCATAAGAGAAGGTGAAAGGTACTGGGGGTTCCTGAGAAAATGTTGGTGGTCCGCAGAGAAATGTCACCCCCAAAGCAATTAATCCAGGCTGCGCGGGAACACAAGGCGGGAACACAAGGCTCACATGGCCCGCAGGAACATAAGGCTTGCATCGCTTGCATTGCGAACACCACAAGGTAGTGAGGGGAGGGGGGGAAAGGGCAGAGGGCGGAACTTGCCTGGCCACCGGGCTGCTTCTTTCCGCTTCTTCCTTCTTCTGCTTTTGGCTACATGCAAGGAAAGCAGCAAAGGTCTTCCTTTCTCTCCCCCAAACTCTGCCAGAAATGCGACCCTGCAAGGCCTCCTGCTCCAAGAGGCTGTGCCGGCAAAGACTCATTTCTGGCAGAGTTTGTGGGAGAGAAAGAAAGACTTCTGCTGCTTTCCTTGCATGAAGCCAAAAGTCTTAGTCTCTCCCTCTCTCTCTCTCCCTCCCTCCCTCTTCCTCTTCCTCTCTCTCTCTCTATCTCTCTCTCCCTCCCTCCCTCCCTCTGAGAACGGAGCTGGAGATGGTATCCTGCAATCCCAAATAAAGAATGATCGATCAGTAGGAAAATGGGGTGAGGAATTTTCCTGCAGACTTTTTTGGGGGGATTTTTCCAGGGTCTCTGATCCACAGGATTTAAAATTCTGAGTTTGGAAGTCCCTAAGGTCCAAAAGGTTGGCGACTCCTGATTTAAACAGCTTTGTGGCTCTGGAGTTTCCTTCAGGGAGCAATTATTTAATTCTAAGTTGGTTGAGATGCTGGTGACTTTTTGGATCTTGTGAGATCCAAAAGATAGGTGGCCAATATTTCCCCCCCCCCCCTCTCTTCGGATCCAGATTTCTGTGCTTCTCCTGTTCAGTTTGGCTTCTTGGCTACTGGGTATCCATTGCAATTTCTCACCCCTGTCCTTTTCCCCGTTGAGGTGGATCATCTTGCTTACAGGCTCTGCTGGGTGATATTGGTCATGCCAGAGCTTATGCATTTAGAATAGCCAGCCAGCTTCTCTCTCCCCACGCTTTTTCCTCTCGGCTGGCTCGGAATAATTTCAGCCTCTCAAATCCCACGTTTCAAGTTATGAATTGGAATCAGGGAGGCATGCAAAAGCGGCTGGAAAAGAGGCATATTGACAGGATGGGGTGTTGGGGTTTTTTTCCCCCCCTCCCCCTTCCTCTGATGCTTCCATTTCCAGGCGCGTTTTGGAAATGAGTTTCTTTCCTAACCCACAAGAGCAAAGCAAGATTGGGACTTTTTTGGGAGCTGAGAAACTCATGTGAGTTGCATTGGAAGGAACATAAGGTTGAAAGAACCCCAAAGACAAGAGCTTTGTTTTTCCAGTTAACCTGCAAGTTGGGACAAGTCCTGTGTAGGCCTTAAGATGCTCTGATTAAGCCCAGAAAAATCCGCTGCAATTTGTCTTCTCCGGTGATGGCCTTGAAGTTTTTGCTCGTTTGTCAAGAGTTCTTTATACATTTCTTTTGGGGAGGGGTTTTGTTTTTTTTCAACAGTTGGGTTATAAGAATGAGCCCCTTATTTTTTATTTTTTACTTTATTTTACTGTTGGGTTTTGCTCAAGGACAACCGGTTTGTTTTCTTCCAGTGGTTTGCTGGGATTTGGATGGCATCCCAGGTTTTCTTCCAGAGCAAAATTCCTGCAGCGTCTCTCAAGGTTACGGCCAACATCCATAACTTGTCAGTGAACTGTTTTGAATGCACAGTCCTGAAATGCAGCATTTCTGGTTGTTAACCAAGTAGCCAAATAATTGTAAAACTACCCATGGATCTGGTGATCCCTCTTCTCCTCCTCCTCTCCTTTTCTTTCGCTTTCTTTTCCTTCCCTTCCTCCTCTCTATTCTCCCTCCTCCTCTCCCTCCTTCCTTTTCTCCACCTCCTCCGTCTCTTTTTCCTCCTCTTTTCCATTCCTCCTTCCTTCTCCCCCTCTTCCTCTTCTTCCTCCTCCTCCTTCCTCTTCCTCTCCTTTTTCTCTTCTCCACCTTTCTCTTTCTCCTCCTCCTTTCTTCTCCCCCTCCTCTTTCTTCTGTATCTTCTCCTCCTTCTTCCTCCTCTCTTTCTCCTCCTTCTTCCTTCTCCTGTCCTCTTCCTCCTCCTCCTCTCTTCTCCTTCTTCCTCCTCCTATCCTCTTTCTCTTCTCCACCTCCTTCTCTTTCTCCTCTCTCCTCCTCCTCTTCTTCCTCCTTTCTTCTCCTCCTCCTTAACTCGGGAGGGGGGGTTTCTTATACTTCTACATCTACAGCTACTTCTGCATCTTCCTGCCCCAGCTGTGACATGGCCTCCCTGTTTGACTCGGCCCATTCATTGACTGTTGCAGTTCTGGCATCTTTGGGAAGCTAACTTGGATGTGACTTAACACTGGTGGAAGATAATGGATGCATCTCTTCCTTTTGGTCTGAGGGCACCTTATGACAGCTGCAGAACTTGAGTGTTGAAGGCAGGGGTGGGATTCAAATTTCTTAGCAACCGGCTCTGTGGGTGTGCCCTAATTTGTGAGTGTGGCTTGGTGGTCATGTGACTGGCTGGGCGTGGCTTGTATGTAAATATTATATATGTGTAAATGTTGATTTTTTTTTAATTTTTTTTTAAAGAGCACCTTTTACCCCAAAGCAGGCAGGCAGATTGAGTTGCTTGCAGAATCACAGATTCACTCAGAGATCTACCTTTCTGCCATCAGCTACCTGAGTCTGCACTGAAAAGTAGAAGCTTCAGTCCTCACGAAGGTTCAGCTCTGCTTTTAGATTAGCTAGAAAACAAGAAATCCAAGGATCTCCTGCTTTCTACCTAATTTAAATCACCGGCCACAGCTAATAGTCGGAACAGCTGGTGGGGAAAAAAGGAAAAATAGCCAGTGACACGATTTGCCAGTTCTCTGAACTGCGCAGAATCATAACAACCGGTTATCACGGCTCTTAACAATTCCACCCTCATTCAAAGCAAAAGTCTCTAGCCGCATCTCAGAAAAAGTAAATTGGTTTATCAGAAATTGCCATGTTGGTGCGTGGCTAGGTGCAGCCGATACTAAATCACATCATACATTCCCCCCTTGACCCTGGTTTTCCCCCACCCTCTGGATGTGACTTCTCCAATAGGACGCATCCCTCTCCAAGAGTCATCCATCATGCTCTCCAATAACCTTCTTATGCTCCAACAACTTTGGGCTGCTGAGTTGATTATCTAGGCATTTCAAGAATGCCTTGTTTTCCCCCAATCCCTTTTTTCTGGCAGCTAAAAAGACCAAAGGAGTATCTTTTTAGTTGACACCGGATCTATAGAACCAGGTAGAATCCCACACCTGGTTGAAGGCCAGTAGAAGGCCCTCCCGTGCAGGAGGACACCATCAGCTGAAGACCAATGAACATAAATCATAGCCTGGGAGCCAAGGGAGAAGAAAGCGGAGTGAATATCTGTTGCTTGGAAAATCTGGCGGTGGGACAGCTGCTCCTTCTGAAAACCAGCTTTCACTCCACACATGTTTCTTATTCCTCCAGCTTCTATACTTAGCACTTTCTCCAGCCTCCGTCCTTCTGCTTCCGTAAATCTCGTTTTGAAGTTTCCATCTCTGAGGATCAAAACATAGCTGCATAAAGCAATGCACTAATCCGGTTTGCGGGGAACATAAAACCCGCAGAGCAGGGTGATCTAATATATCATCTTAAGGGGAGGTTTGAAAAAAAAATCTGATTTTATTTTAGAATGGCTTGGCGGTCGAGCCACGATAGGAGATCTTGGCGGCTCCTGGATGACTGCAGTGTGCAGGCTTTGCTGGCGTTGACACCGGATCACTCCACATTTAAGCCCGGAGTTGTGCGTGTGTGTTTCTTTCATGCTAAGAAAAAATTTAAGTGAGATCTTAAAAAAAAAAAAGCTTCATCAGGCATAGATTATTTTCCTGCATTTAGCAACTTTAATGGAGCTCAGCTTTCGCCGTAATCTCAAACTGCTGAGCCCTGGGGAAAATATTTATATTTTTGGCAAATGGGTGAGGAATTGATATGATTTGAGAGCAAATGGACTTTTGCTATCTCCTGTCTCTGTTCCTTTGACAGGTGGCTTTCAAAGCACCTATTTTTTCTGCTTGTTTAATTGGGAGTAAAGATTTATTCCTCGGCAATTCAGCAGGGGAACCATACAAAATTGGACCAATGCTTCCATTGAGGGTTTTTTTTTTGGGGGGGGGGAGGATGGGGAGAGAGGAATCAAGAAGCAAACCAACAATGTCCTTCTAGTCTTAATCTCTTAGTCTTATCTGTGTAAATCTTTCTTGCTGGGGGGGGGTGTTAGGTTATCCTCAGATGCTACCTTGTAAGGCTATTAGTTCCTGTCCTTTGGCAGCTCCCAAGGGTGGGAGCCTCCTAAAGCCACAGCCCCCAGCCCCTACCACATTCAGTTGGGTTTACTCCCAGGGATGTACCTGCAGAAGGTTGCAACCTGGATTAAATCCTTTAAAAAGAGGTGAGAGCAGGCATCTCAAAACCTCCGGTGCCTCCCCCCCTCCCCCGCACGAAATGGATGCCTGGCTTTTTTTTGGGGGGGGGGAATCCTGGTTTGGGGAGGATCTTGGTTAGTGTTAGTCTCCATGCTTGCCCGTCCCCCCAAAAGCAAAGGACCAGAGAGAAACCCTGGTTTGCAGTCTCTTGGCTTGTTTGTCAGCTCTTCTCTGATTTCCCCTGGCGCCTGTTGCCTGGCAACCCGGGGCCGGAGCCATCGTGCACACAAGGTTGGCGGGTGATGGATAGCCGGGGACCGAAGCCGGCAGGAAATGCAGGGCTTGTGTGGGGGGGGGGGNAAAGGCTCTGCATTTGGAGGGGGGCATAAAAGAGGTTGGGGTGGGTGTGCTGTGTGCGGGGGTTGCACGGGGCCAAACTGCATAGCTTGGAAAGAGTCCCATCTGGCCCAGAGAGTTCCTTGTTCAGATGCCTTGCAGGGGAATAACTATTGCCACTTGCGTAATAAATTAAAAAAAAAAAAAGCTTTTTTGCTGCGATGCTGTAGCACAGGAGTGTCGAGCCTTGTTGACTTTACGACCTGTGGACTTCCAACTCCCGGAATTCCCCAGTCAGTCTTTGCCTCCTTCCTAGGGCTGAGAGAGAAGGGCTGGCCTAAGGTCATCCAGCTGGCTTTGTGCCTAAAGTTTGGTTTAGAACTCCGTGTTGGCTGCCTTAACCACTCTACCACTCTACCACCCAACTAAAGAGTTAAGAGGAGCCCTCTCTATATCTATCTATCTATCCATTATTTCTATATCTGTCCATCCATCCATCATTTTTCTTCTATCTATCCATCCTTCCATCATTTTTCTCCTATCTATCTATCCATCCATCCATCATTCATCATTTTTCTTCTATCTATCTATCTATCTATCTATCTATCTATCTATCTATCTATCTATCTATCTATCTATCTATCTATCTATCGGCAGCGTATCCATCTATCATCTCTTTATCTATATTCAATTTATTGACTGTGTATATCTATATGTATAATTATCCATCATCCTTTATTTTTCTCCAACACATCTATATCTATGATCTTTCTATCCATCATCCATTTTTTTCCAACACAGCTGTTCTTTCTGTTTCTCTCTCTCCTTCTCTCCGTTACTCTGCTTCTCCTTCTTTCTCCTCTCTTTCTTCTCTCTCCTATTCTATTACTCTGTTTCTCCTTCTCTCTCTCTCTCTCTCTCCTATTTGTATAGTTGGGTGTCCTGGTTCACACATCCAGCTAATGCAAACTGTGCTTTGCAGAGTCAGTCATTCCCGCATTTATATCCTCTTTATCTCCTTTTTATACAGCCCCGGGCAGTGTAATGGAAACACACACCCCCAACAGTATCCCTAAAATGCATGATCAGGTCTTAAAGCCATTTCCCTAAAGGAATCACCCATCAAGGGCTGCCCTCAAAAGAAAAGCCTTCTCCAGCTTCCCAAAGCCTGTGTAGCTGCGTTCGCACAACCTTCTCAGCCCAAAATGAACTATTTACTCCACCACTTCTTACAACGCCTGAACTTCACGGGAGGGGAGTAGAGAGCTTGCCATTGGCCCTCTGGCTTTAGCCGCTGGTTGCGCCAGGGATGAAGCATCTGGGAGGGAACAAAATGGCAGCATCCGAAAACATGCACGCGCGCACACACACACGCGCACACACACACACACAAACACCCCAATTTCCAGCCCCCACCCCATTGCAATCCTTGGCGGCTACTATTGCTGCCCCTTTTTTCCTTCCTTTGACTCGGGTAGCTTTCTGGTCCTTGCCACCTTGATGTGAGAGGCCCATTAGCCAGCACATGAATGACGTTATGTATCTTGTCACACTATTTTGTTTCGGGAGATAAAATACACCGCAGATACGCAAAGGGCTTGGTGTGCTAACCCCGGGCTCGGTTATTTATAACTGTCCCCCCCCCCCCCCCCCCCCCCCCCCCCCCCCCCCCCCCCCCCCCCCCCCCCCCCCCCCCCCCCCCCCCCCCCCCCCCCCCCCCCCCCCCCCCCCCCCCCCCCCCCCCCCCCCCCCCCCCCCCCCCCCCCCCCCCCCCCCCCCCCCCCCCCCNCCCCCCCCGCCGCGTTTGAATGTCTTCGTGCCACTGTTTTATAAAGGGTGGTGGTGATGCCCAGCTGTGCCACGTTCCAAAAGAGGCCCCCTCTGCCTCTCACAGCCCCCACCTCCAGCCCACAGGCCTTAGAGATAGACCCCCATAAATCCACCTTGCTCCCATTTATCGAGAATAAAAAATACGAGGTTATAAATAAGATGCTAAAAGGTTTCCAGAGGAAGTGGCAGGAAGGCAGATTTGCAAGGGATGTGTGTGTGTGTGTGTCTTGAGGAGGGGGTTGTGTGTGTATACATCTCCTTTTGCAAAACAAGTAATAAATAAAATAAAATAATTATAATAATTAAATAATAATTTAATTAATAAGATAATAAAATAATAATTAATAATAACCCTTTGTTTCGGGGGTGCCTGCTGGAAGAGGCAGAGCATTTCATCTGGTGGTGGTTGGTTTTTTGTTTTGTTTTGTTTTCAAATTTTGCTTCCTTGCAAAATATGTGGATGCATTTCTGGTCAATTTCCTAGGTCCCAAATTTGGTAAAGGATCCTTGGCAATCCCAGGCCATAGATTTAAAAACCCTCCTGTGTTGTGTTGTGTTGTGTTGTACTTAGCTTCTCCCCTGCTCCTTGGGTAAAGATGAAAGTTATTCCCAGAAGGTTGCAAACCAATTTAATTACAGGATGTGGAATTTGGGGGCGGGGGGGGGGCGGGCACAGTAGGGAGCCCAAAAGAGGCATGTCTATTTAAAAAGTTATTTTTAAACCTTGGGTTGTTGTTGTTGTTGTTGTCGTCCTCCTCCTCCTCCTCTTCTCCTCCTCCTCCTCCTTCTCCTTCTTCCTTCTACTCCTCCTCCCTCTCCTCACAGCAGAAGAAAGCAGTTCATCCCTTGCCAATTCCAGGGTCTCCAGTTAGTATTTTAAATATCCATTTCCGGAGCCATGTTAGGCTGTGAAAATTCATCTAGAGGAGGACAGCAAGGCAGGAGGAAAACACCCCCCATCAATTTGGGGGTGGTGGTGTTGAGAGATATTGAAGCCACAGGTACTAAAATCAATAGATTGGAGAAGCAACCAATTGGGGAGAGGAAAATATCCTAAAGAAATTTTAGAAAGGGATCACCTGGAATCCTAATCACAACAAACCCTTTGCGCTACAACCTTGTGTCATAGACCCAGTCTGGATAATCAGACATAAAATGAATTATTGTTGAGCTGTGATTAAACAGAACTATTAACATTTCTCCCCTGCTCCCCCCCCCCCCCCCCC
>BHFT01013978.1:0-21475 GCA_004320025.1 Laticauda laticaudata | reverse complement strand
GCTTGCAGCTTCCCCTAACTCCACCGCCCCTCCAAGGCAGCTTCAGCCCCTAATCGTAATGATCAGGGCTCTCCAACGAAAGAGCACGGACCATAGTCGCAGAGAGTTGCGATCCACGGTCCGTAAGCAAAAAGGCTCCGCCTTCTTCCCCCACCCCCAAGTTCTGTTGATCCTTATTTAGCACCAATTTAGTGTTGAACTTTAGTTGAACAGATTCTTGTGTATAAGCTTGGATAAATGTTCTCTGCTGCATTGTCCTTATTATTTGCCCCTGACATTATCCTGGTTGTTCAAACCTTTACTTGACAGTATATTGGAATTATTGGATATGATAGAATAAAAGTTATGTACAAGACACATTCTCTAATTTACTTCTGTAATGATTTTTATATGGAGTATTATCTTAACATAATTTTGACTTCTGTACAAATGAACATATTTTTTCTTCTGCTCAGTGTTTAAAAGAAACTGTTAAAAGGTGTAACAATTTGTAGGCTTTTTATTAACTGGTTAAAATAAAATCTCATGATGGGGGACAAGGGCAGTATTTGTGGGTGGAATTCTTACTCTTTTCAATTAGCAAGATATGCATTTACAATATCCCTTTGGGGCATGTAGTAAAAATAAGTGAATTGCTTTGTCATTTGAAAATACTCTGTGGACGTTTTAGGGAGAGGGAAGACACTAGGCTTGAAAAAGGCATGTGTTTAAGACTGGAGCTGTACAGCTTGATTGAGGGGTGACTATAATATAAATTTATTCTACATAGATTCTTGGTATTAGAAATTCATATTGTATGTGTGTGATGCATTCAGGCCCTTATCCTTCTGGAATAGTGAAGCGGTATTCTTGTTAACTTGTTAACTCAGTGTTTCATGGAACTCACATGGTGAGTTCCAGAATAAAGTTTGACATTTAAACATCTGATTTACCTTAACCAAACTCTTAAATGGTGATGCTGAAAGACTAAATGTGGAACTGCCAAATTGGGTGTGTGCTTAATTATCCCATAAATACTATCTTAGAAAGTTAAGTTATTTTCTCTCCTTTACTTCTGCCCATTTTAACGAATAGATTTTCTTTAAAACTAGCTGTCTGTTAGCAAAATAAACCTGAAATGATGTGCTCATTGTTAGCATGTTATCCAGAAATAGAACCTGTCTTCCTCTCCCCTTTTTCCAGGTTTTGAATGAAGAATGCGATCAGAATTGGTACAAGGCAGAACTCAATGGCAAAGATGGCTTTATTCCCAAAAATTATATTGAAATGAAACCACATCCGTAAGTAAAGTATTACTGTTTCCTCAATTATTTGGCACACTTACTGACTGAACTGTGTGAGAGAAATAAGATTCTTTCATTACAATGCAGAGAGCAACTTTGTGAGTAAATAAATGCATAGTTGCTTATAAATCTGAGACTGACCAATGTACAGGTAGTCCTTGAATTACTACAATTGAACCCAAAATTTATGTTGCTAAATGAGACATTCGTTAAGTGAGTTTTGTCCTGTTTATGAGCTTTCTTGCCACAGGTGTTAAGTAAATAAATTCAGTATAGTTTTTAAGTTAGTCACACAGCTGTTAAGTGAATCTGGCTTCCTCATTGACTTTGCTTGTCAGAAGGTTATAAAGTGGATCACATGATCCCAGGACACTGCATAAATATGAGCAGGTGCCAAGCATCTGAATTTTGATCATGTGTCCATGGGGATGCTCCAGTGGTTGGAAATGTAAAAAACAGTCATAGATCACTATTCAGTTCAGTAACTTGGTCACTAAATGAACTGTTTTAAGTTAAGGTTTGTCTGTAGTAGAGGAATTAATTGTTTTATAAAACATATAGTTCAGTTACTTTGCCATAAACTTTGGATCTATGTTTAATATAGATAAGCAGCAGTGCCCTCAAAATATTTTGAACTGCAACTCTCTCAACAACTGATCACTTGCGATGCTTGCTATGCCTCATGGAAATTTTAGTCTAGGAGGGAATCTGATTTTCTGCCATTAAAGCAGAAGTTTTAGGTGATAACTCCAGGCAAAAATTCATTTGAAAACACTCTTTAAGTTAAAAAGTCATCTTCTGACTTGTATTTCTAAAGAAAAACATCTTTAATCTCATGAGAAAAATTATGATCTAATGCACTATGCAATTTTCGAGTAGAAGGTGCCATCAAGCTAGTAGTAGAGTTGGTTGTTTACATTGGCAGCAGAGAAATAGATCATGTGAAGCTGAGTTCCTTGTTAGTGCATTCATAGCTAGTATTGCAGAATCAGCAGTTAAGGCCAGGTTGTTTGCTTTTGCTGCAATTATGGCTATTCATTCAGTACAATATTTGATTCTGGTCTAGTGACGGAGATGATGTAACTATTCAAAGGAAAGCCTGGAGGGGACGGGGACAAATTTTTGGACTAAAATTCTTTACTGTGCTTATTTCTTTCCTTCATCAGTGACAACATTATTCTTGGTACACCTACGCAAAGCCTACGTAAAATCTTAGTTTCTCAGAAAGTTTGTGTGACATGTCAACAATAGCGTAGGATGTTTTGTCTTGATATGAGTAGTGCAATGTAAGCATGGCCGTGGTCTCTGTGTTGAAAAATGTTAATAGCAGCTTCTCACTCATTAAACTGTTAATAGAAATCACATCAGTATGGGAAAAAAAATTAAACATATAACCTGCCTAAAAAATGATGCAGTAATCATTCCACAGCTTTCACTGAAAAATGATTCCAGGGGAGAGTTAATGTTGAACTTTCTGCTTTTTATTTTTGGCCTTGTTGCTTATATATTGCTTCTTTTGTTCCTTCTCGTCTCTACTTCTCTTCAGCCCCTGTCCCACTGCACCAATGGATGCAAAGAGGATGTAAAACATTAAAAAACATTGGAAAACGCTATGTATCCATTGTGTACTCATTGCATATGTGTTTCATACGCTCTATCCTTTGAGCACAGTCACTGAAATTTCATCCGCTCAAGAAGTTTTGAGCTGCACAAAACTTTGTGAACGGATGAACATTCCGCTGTGTACGATGTAAATCCATGACATCCGAGCAACAGACGTTCTATGTCCGTTTATCATCCGTTAAAAGTCCGCTGTATCCTCTCTGCATCCTCTGGGCATCCCCTTAACTCACATCCGCTGCAGCTGAAAACGGAAAGAGGGAGGAAACAAAAGGTACAGGGAACGTCTACACAGCGTTAGTAGCACGGAAATAGAAAGGATGAGCAGTGAACGGTTTGCATCCTATATACATCCTCTAGGCTTCCTATGAACATCCGTTTAACATCCCCACTACATACTACCATGTCCGTTCTTTTCCTTTCTTTTCCGTTCTGTTTATGCAAATTTTTGCCACTTTTTGGAGCGGATGACAACAAGATGGAGCCACCCCTGAAATTTTGCTCATCCGCTGTGTCCTTTATGCATACGTTTTGCATCCGTCAGCCAGTGGAACCTAGCCTTTAGGTTTTCGGGTGCCCATTGTCTTGCTTTCCCTGCTACCATTTTTCCACTCATTTTTGGCTGCCACAAGTGTTGATTAGTCTAAGATATACTGTACTATTAGCAACGCCCAGGAATTATCTGGTATTGAAGATGGAATAAATTGTAGAAGTTCATATTTAAATTTCTTATTTGTAGGAAACTGTTTCTTAATTCATATGTATAATGAAATCGAAACTGAATATTAAATCAGAACTAGGCATCTTTTTTCTATACTTTTTATTCAGAAGTGACATCAGAAGAATGCAGAGCAATCAGTGAAATCATTCTCTTTCCTTTTGTTTTTGCCACCTTCAGCCTTTCATTCTGTACAATCCATATTCTCCTGAAATAATATTTTTGGGGAAGGGTTGCTTTCAAATCGACTTCTGGTGACAGTCTACAACTAAATCCTACAATTATTCGGCAATTTTTTTGGGGGGGGGAGTTAAGGGGAGGTTCTCCATTGCCTTCTTCCNTCTGGTGACAGTCTACAACTAAATCCTACAATTATTCGGCAATTTTTTTTGGGGGGGGGAGTTAAGGGGAGGTTCTCCATTGCCTTCTTCCTAGGGTGGGAAAGGGGGTGACTGTACCAGGGTCACCCAGCTTGGTTTCATGCCTCAGGCAATACTACAACTTGGAGTCTCCCAGTGTCTAGCCTGGTGCCTTAACCACTATACCAAATTCACTCTCTAAATTATCTCCCCCCTTCCCCAAAAAAACTTACAAATATTTCAATGATCCAAAACCTAATAGCTCTACTCTAAAATCATATGTCATCTAAATCCAAGTCTTCTCAAAGATAAGAATAGTGTTTTGGCAATGGAACAAAGAAAGTGGTGGGCTCCACCTTTTCATTGCACCTGTTCAAGCAGAGGCCAGTCAGAGCCCTCTGTCTGGTTTATTTTGGATTACTGTACTAAATGGAGAATGGGAATTAAGCTAACTAACCCCTTCCAACTAGTCCTACAGAAGAATAAGTCCAGACTTATGTGCCCCTTCCTCAAAATATCTTTCAGGATAACTCCAGAGCCTGAAAATCAAGAAAGAAAGAAAAATACTGCCTTCAGAGAACTTGAAAGAAACAGTTTAGTTGCACAGAAACATGAAGCAAATATTTCCTGGTCTTACAGGTAGTCCTCAACTTAGCGACCACAATTGGGCTCAAACTTTCTGTTGTTACTTGAACAGTTAAGTTAATTTTGCCCCATTTTACAATGTTTCATGCCTCAATTGTTAAGGGAATCACTGTGGTTGTTAAGTTAGTAACACAGTTGTTAAGTGAATATGGCTTCTCCATTGACTTTGCTTGTCAGGTGAACACATGACTCTGGGAGGCTGCAAACATCACAAATAAGAGTCAGTTGCCAAGCATCTGAATTTTGATCATGTGACCATGGGAATGCTGCAACAGTCATAAGTATGAAACTGTTGAAAGTTGAGGACTACTTCTATTTTTCTTTTTTATCTTTCCGTTTTTAGATTACTCCAACCACAGAAGAAGCTTTTGTAGGCATAAAAATAAAGCTAGAGGTAGGGTCCTCCCTTTATTTCTGAAATAGGAACATGCTGGTTGGGGTTGATGGGAAATGGGAGCTCAAAAATACCCAAACAGTTGCAAATTCTCTATCTCTGGGTTAGAATTTTGCTTCTCCTGTAAAGGAGAATGAGGGGCAAAGAAAGAGCAGGTAGAAAAGAAAGGAGAATATTTTACAGTCCTGTAGGGAGTGAAAGAGAGACTCATGTCCTACTCCACCACACTTCCAGAATGATTGTCTGCATCCCATATTCAGTGAACAATTGGAATGGCAGGGAATAGGAAAAGGAAACTGTAGCCACTTCTATTTCTAAACATCTTGTCCCAGGCAGTCTCTCAGAATTTTACACAAGCACATGCACACATGAATGNCACTTCTATTTCTAAACATCTTGTCCCAGGCAATCTCTCAGAATTTTACACAAGCACATGCACACATGAATGCTTGCACACACACACACACACACACACATTTTCTATTAAATATTTTTTCAGAAGCAACAGGCAGGATCAGAGAGATTGCTCAGATTTGTTCCAGGGCCCAAGGAGGAAGGGCTAGGCTTGCAAGGGCCAAATGAGAAATATTGCTGGCCAAATGTGGCCAGCAGGTCAACATTTCCAGTTATCTGTTTTGGCTCTTTCTCAGATGATTCAGGAGGTGATTGCAAAGCATAAGATATGGTGAGGTTAACAGAGGCAAACTAAGTTGAAATTTGATTACAAAGGGCCAGTATCTGCAGGGTACCATACTATCATTGTTAGCTAATTAAACATTTGTTTTTTTTGTCAGTGACTTTAACAGCCATTAATTTGTTCACTGTTTATGCCACCCAAAATTAAATGCAAGAGTTACTTAAGACATCAAAGTCCAATAATTTTAAAAAGTATAAACTTAATAAATATATATATTTTAAAGAAATAAATGTTAACCGATTTTGTTCTGCTGCCAGTCATTCTAAAGTTCTAAAGTACAGTTGGATAGGTCTTGTTTTACCTAGGATAATAATAAAACAAAGTGCTGTTTACAGATGCCTCTTTTCAGCCAAGGCTGAAAATAATTGTATGTACATCAAAACCCCAAAATTATAAATATGTTCTTTATTTGCTTAATTCCAAAGTTCCAACAAAAAAGAAGAGCTCCCAAAAGGTAGAGACATTTCCTCCTTAATAAACTTTGAGCAACTTTAGATCTCCTGCATTTTATACTGGGTTAAAATTTGATATGAGGAAAAATAGATTTTAGGCACTGCATTAAAAATGCTGAATGGATCATAAACTCAGCATCTTTTTATTTAATACAGTTAAATTGCAATGAGTAATTCTTGGCTTTCAGTTAGTTTGCTTTGCTCATTGGTAAAATAGTGTGGTGTGGTTTTGAATTGGCTGACTCCAGTAATAAATAGCATGCCTAAAATTACATTCTATTGACATGGTTCACATGCTGAATGTGAAACAAATTGAGCCCTGCATAATGTGGCACCATAGTGACTGACCACAAACAGATTCAAAGGTTCTTTGGTGGTGATTGGAATAAATAATAATTGCCACATTTTGGAACGAAAAATTTAGGTCAGTGTGCATGCTGAAACCTTTTTTTTTTGCTAGGGCTGTAAACACACAATCTGTACATGCCTTCAGATTTGCTTAGACAACAGAGCACACTATTAAGTTTATATATTTGCAAAATTATTTGATGGTTTCTTGAAGGGTTATCTTCTTCTGGTCACAATCTACCAGAGTGTGGAGGCAAGAAATGCTGTGGTTCCTCTCTCCTAAAGAGATACTTCTGGTGGGACGAAGAAGAAAAGCCTTCTCCGTGATAGCTCCCTCCCTATGATCTATGGATCATCTCTTTGGAGATAAGATTGGCCCTCACTTTCACACTCTTTCACAAGTCCCTGAAGATTTAGTTTTGCCAGCCAGCCAAGGAGCACAGAGTGGGATGGAGCCCATCAAGTGGCTTATTTGATTGACTGACAATTGTTAGGGTATTTTTTTTTTTGGGGGGGGGGGGGGTANGGGGGGGGGGGAGTACTTACATCTTTTTATTGTTATTTTATATGAGATTTTTATCTTTATAAGCTGCCTGGAGTCACTGAGAGTGAGTCATATAAATTTTTAAAATAAAATAAAATAAATGGTACATTTATTTATTTGGGGGAGCCTGTAGATCACAGTTCTTTTTTGTTTGAATCACTATATATTTGCAAGAGATTAACTATTTTTGCAAGGAAGTTCGTAAGAAAATTCAGATTGTTTCTGAAAAAAGTAAGCTATTATATGGAGCAGATATGAAAATAAACCCAGCCTTTTGGCAATTCCTAATTGATTCCTAATCAAACTGTTCTTGTTCAGGATGTTTCCCTAATAATCAGGACCTGCTTTCCTATATTTTTAATTGCATGTCTTGTCCTCTGGAACAAAAGAAAGCAGCTCTTGATCTTTTTCTGTGGGATATCCCGTTCCCAAGTATTGGAACAGTGCGATCAGACTGTCCCCCTTGTAGTTTGAACTGGAAACAGTTAATCCCAAACTAGCCTGTCAGAGCTCTTATTGTTAAAAGGGAGATTATGTTCCTTTTAACAGTACAAACACTTCAGTGAATACTGTATTTTACTGTTAATTGTTGATCCTAAAAAGCAGAAGCTATCTACCACTTCAATATCTTCACTGTCAATCCTAAGGCTGTTGATTTTACTTGTTGACATTAGTTTCATCATCTTTATACTTAATTTTGGCCCCATTTTTTTCATTGTGCTCCTTTACTTTTATTGCTAGAGTTTGGAGATTCTTTGCATTTTTGGCAATCAGGGTACTGTTATCAGCAAATGCAGATTATTGTCGTTTCTTCCTCCAGTTTTAAAGCAGCATTCATCCTTTTCCAATCCAGCTTCCCTCAGTATAGTATATACTGAATATATAGGTTGAATAAAATAAGGGGACAGTATACTGTTTGTTTCATTCCTTTGCCAACCTGTTTTGCCATGTTGGTTTGTACTATGGCATCCTGATCAGTATGTAGGTTTTACATAAAAACAGTGAAATGTTCTGAGATTTCCATTTTCCTAAATATACTCAACATCTTGATATAATCAACACAAC
Organism: Laticauda laticaudata; assembly: GCA_004320025.1. Lineage (NCBI taxonomy): Eukaryota > Metazoa > Chordata > Lepidosauria > Squamata > Elapidae > Laticauda > Laticauda laticaudata. The sequence continues at coordinate 13,350 of BHFT01013978.1, read as the reverse complement.
TCAGTGAATCAATGAAACATATTCTAACTTGTTTTTGGTATTCTTTGCCTTTCTCAATTATCCAACGTGCATCAACCATGATGTTTTGTCTTCCTTCACTTTTTCTAAAGCCAGATTGAACATCTGTCATCCTTTTTTCCATGCAGAGTCTAACCTGCATTGGAGGAGTCTAAGAATTATTTTGCTTGGGCTTAAATTAATACAGTGTACAATAGTTTGCACAATCTGTTAAGTCTCCTTTGTTTGTTACCGATATATAGATTGACCTCTTGCAATCTCAGGTCAAGTGCATCATTCTTCAGATTTGCTGTCATTGCTTGGTTAGAACTTTTACTGATTCTTCTCCTTTTTCTTGCCATATTTCTGTAGATTTTCCATTATTCCCTACAATGCTGATCTGGTCATGACGAGACTCTTGATATTACTTCATCAACAAAACTGATAGAGTTTGTTGGAGAATTGAGAACAATTATTAAATTGTTCTCAATTAAATTAACAATTATTAAATTAAACTTATTAAACTTTTATATTCTTATAATTTCATTTTTCTCAACTTTTAAAATACAGCTAAGGATTTTCTTTAACATTTTTAAAGTCCTATTTGCATGCCATACTGCCTTAGAATTTGTAAGGATACTAGAGTATGAATTCTGAATATGGCAGCATGTGCTGCTCAAACCATTCCAACATTTCTCCAATCAAACGGTTATGGCCTGTATGCCCATTCCAGAAAGAGTTTAGCTGGTGTTATTTGTCAGATTGCTGCTCTGGAACAAGCCTGTCCAAACTTGTTCTTTTCACCTAATTTGAATTGGGCTTAATTTTCAGTTCTATGTTTGCACAGGTGGTTTTTTGGGAAGATTCCTCGGGCAAGGGCTGAGGAGATGCTGGGTAAACAAAGACATGATGGTGCCTTCCTCATCAGGGAGAGTGAAAGTGCTCCTGGTGATTTCTCCCTCTCAGTCAAGTGAGTATTACTTTTGGATTGGTTTGATCTAATTGGATTGATGGCCTGGCTGCAGTCTTTGAAACTTCTGTTATTGTCTGGAACAAAGAAAGAAAGTGAGTTTTAAAAAGTTTCCTTTAGTGCAAGGATAGCCACATTAGGCTTTCATAGTCAAAAAAACCTAACTTACTACAGTTCTGAAGAGTTTTGACTCATGGTCCTCTTTGGATACTGACACACTAGAGGTTATGAAGGAAAAAAATGGTGTCTCAGCCCACTGGCGATGAATTCAGTATTGTTAGCAACTCCTTAAAACTCCAGTGCTTTATATGAGGCAGCCCAAGGATCCAAAAACAATGCACTGGGTTAAAAAGTTGCAGATATGTGTGATGTTTGTGCCAGAGGATCCAGACGCCTTTTGCCTTCCAGTCCAAAGTGACACATGATCCCCACATTGGAAATTTTAAAAAAGTTATCCGTGGCTACATACCTGTTTCTAATTCAAGTGCATTCAATACCAAAAGAGGCTTTCAGAATATTTTTTTGCTCCCAGGCTTGTGGCCTAACAGAAAAATAAAGTACTTTGCTAAATCAACCTTGTGTTGTGCAATGTTTTAAAATGTAAAAAGAAGGCATGGAGGGGCCTGATTGTCCTTATTGTCCTTTTGTTTATCCACATTTAGAGGTTGCCTGACTCCTTAGCAACTATGGATGGCTTAGAACAACACAGAGATAAAAGTTTGTTTTGTTTGTTTAAAAAAAGGACCTTGGCCAACCAGACTGGACTCATTCTTGGATTTAACTTTAAGTATTGGTATTCAGGTTTTGATAATACACTGATAATAAATGTGTGATAGAAATGAGAGTTTCAAGACTTGCAAAAATGAATAGAGCTTTCTTTTGACACAATTTATATGCACTTATTTCCTTGACTTGACACACTGACTGCTGGCTTGTACTGCCACCTCATGTTTAGAAATCCTCAAAACTCCAATGTGCATTTCCCTTGGCTGAAGATTAACCCTGTAGATGTGTGAGAAAAAAATATTCCTTTCCTGGGAGAAATGTTAAAGTAGTGAGTACATCTGGCATGTTCTTCCCCTTCTTTTTAGATTCGGAAATGACGTGCAGCACTTCAAGGTGCTTCGAGACGGTGCTGGCAAGTATTTCCTCTGGGTGGTAAAATTCAATTCTCTGAATGAGCTGGTAGATTATCACAGATCAACCTCTGTCTCCAGGAACCAACAGATATTCCTCCGAGACATTGAGCAAGTGCCTCAGGTAAGAAATTTTTTGGAGCTTTCCTCATCATAATACTACCTTTATTCTTTATGAATACTGTAAGAATGTTTTTTTTTTAGTGCGTGGGAAGGTGTTTCCATGAAGGATAGGTAAAACCTTGGTGACTTACGAAGATAAATTGTGTTAGGTGTTAATTCTGTTTTCAATAATGACACTATTTTTAAAAGCTATATAACCCATTCTTTTGGGTTAGAATTTTGGCCAGACCCTCAAGGATTTTTTAAAATTATACAATAAAGAAGTAAACAGAACACACTCTTTCTGAAATAGCTGATAAGTTTTTGAGACATGCGTGAAGCTGCCAAAAAGAAAAGCTGTTTCTGGTGATGTTAACAGAGGATGCAGTTCAACATGTTTAAATGCCTTGGCAATTTAAAAAAAATGTGCCAAGTGCCAAGGAGATACTACACTTGACAGTGTTTGTGGAGGAGAGCTTTCTACCTGGGGGTTGGGGGAGCTGAGCAATACCGCAGGTCAACTGTTTTTCTCTCAGCTGATTAGCAAAGCAAAGTTGCCTCCCAAAGTCCAGTCGTAGAGGAGATGCAGGGAGGCAACCGCTTGGCTTCTGTCCTCCTTTCTGAGATTGCCCTGGGAAAATTGGAAGCTGAGGAGTCTGGGACATTGCAACGAGGTAGTGTGGAAATGATGACAACATGTAGGAAAGTGAGGCCCTTGGGGTAGAGGACAACCAGTTGATTGCGGAGGCTGAAGTAAGTCAGCAACTTTGTAGGAGAGCCATCCAGTGTTTGGTGACTGCCCCATATCCGGTCGGTTTGTAAAAAAAACTTACTTCATCCATAACATGACTGTATGAGGAGGCTGACTCAGTCTGCAGCACCAAAACTTGGAAGAGTATGGGGGGATGGGGGGGGGGGTGTCCGCCCTCTGAAATGTGCCTCCCAGATGCCAGCTATGATTCCATGGCATGGATGAGGGTATGTTTGTATTATTTGTAAAACTGGTAGCTGCTAGGGACATTGGTCCAGAAATTGCCAGTTGTGAGACCCTCTGTGTGAGCTTGGGGTGAGTGGGGATTGTTGCTCACTTACTTTCCTCATTGCAGTGTTAGCATCCCTGCTTTAGCTCTTGGACTCTGTATCTAGGTTGATGGAGGAGTTCCGTAGGCTTATGGTTTTGAGGGATTTCATTCTTTCTTCCCTGGGCCCAGGGTCTGAGGTAGCACAGGAGTTCAGGGCAGCTATGGACCTGGGCTATCATTGGGAAGGTTGCAAATGGTGATGACATGATCCCAGGACATTGCATTCATTGTAAAAACATGCCAGTTGCCAAGCACCTGAGTTTTGATCATGGGGATATTGTGACATAAATGCGAGAACCAGTCGTGAATCACTTTTTTCAGTGTCATTGTAACTTCAAACCATCACTAAACAAATGGTTATAAGTTGAGGACTACCTGTATAGATGTGTTTTTTGATTTTGTTTTTAAAATGGATTCATTTGAATAGCCTTTGTTGTAAAGCAACCTCATGTGTATCATAATTACATCTGCGCAGTAAGATGATAAAGAGTTAATAATTCACTGCCCAATGTTTGTAGATCTATTTCATATTTTAGATACCACCTCAAGAATCCAAAAAGCTGCTCCCTTTTATCACAATACTTTTTAAAGCTGTGGTTGGTTATAAAATTTAGTCTCGACATTTTATGTATAGCAGAATAAGCATGGTATAGAAGGAAGATTTGATGCTGTTTCTATAACTCGTAAACCAAGATGCTATTTGTAGACATCTCTCAGTATCAACAGCTTCAGATGTACTGACTGTAGGCTAGAGACCATAATTCGTGTCACAAAAAGAAAAAATGAGCGAGTTGGAGGCCTCAATAAATTAATCCCCTGTTCTCTTCTTTACAGCAACCCTCATACGTACAGGCTCTTTTTGATTTCGACCCTCAGGAGGAGGGAGAGCTGGGCTTTCGCCGTGGAGACTTTATCCAGGTCCTTGACAATTCTGACCCCAACTGGTGGAAAGGAGCCTGCCATGGACAAACAGGCATGTTTCCACGCAACTACGTTACCCCCGTGAACCGGAACATCTAGAGCAGATGGCTAAAGATTATTTAAGGAAAGAGGAAAAAACAGTACAGTCCGCATTCAGAACCTAACAGCAGCCAGAGATCTCCAGTCATCAATGGCCATAAAACCGAGTCCCCTCAGGTCTGCATGAGGGGGAACACTTTTTTTCACTCAGAATGGAACTTTGTGGGGAGGGGACAGGAGAAGGGTCCAACTTATGCACCAAAACTTTTCTTTAAATTAAAATGGATATTAACAGATTTCTTTGGTTATTTCTGGGGTGGCCCTTTTTGTTCACTGGTCCTTTTTCTCCCCAACACCAGTGCATCAGTGTATGAAGTGTTACTGCTAAATGAAGTCCATGCCATGCCAGGAAGAGAGGAAGCTCTGTTGATATCTGCTATTCATGCATACGGTCTTTGGGAAGGGACTGAGAGAGGAAGCCAAATATATTAGCCAGTTTAAACACACACACACACACACACACACACACACACACACACACACACACACACACATACATACATACCACTTACGCTTCTACCTTCAGTGTTTTGCCTAAGATAAGGTCTTAATTTTTTTCCTCGCTGCTTTTCAGTCTGAAAGTTGTTCGGCTGTGGAGCAGAGGGGAAGATGGTAAATAGGTTGTAGGATTTTTCTGAGAAAACCTGCATTACAACCAGATCATGTTTTCATTAACCGTGACAGCTTTTACTTTTCTTTTTAATCATGTGACTGAGCATGTTATTCTATTTTTTTAATTAGTGCCTTTTCCCTTGTTTAACAAAAAACAGTTCACAATTTTCAGTTTGTTTCTGTTTTTATGTAAATATTTAAGGAATTGAATGAGAGGAATGTAACTTTATTACATGAAAAAGATCTCCATTTACCAGATGGAGCTTTAAAATATGTATAAGCATTTGATATTTTTCATACTGGTTGGGGAAAAGGCATAAAATGTCCCAAAACTCGGAGCCTGGGGTTCTTGAGCAAGAGAGAGAAAATAGCCCCAGTTGGGGGGGGGGGGGGNTTGGGGGGGGGGGCATATTTTACAAAGCCTAGGATGAAATTCCAAATTATTTTCCCCAAAGACAGTAAGGCCTCAAGAAATTGGGCTTAATTATAGCAAATGGTTGACCCTAGTGTTTGAGGAGAAGCAGTTCAGTCCTGTCCAGAGTTGGCTTGACTCACAGTTGCAATCGGTGACTATCTTCCAGCAGTTCCCCATTTTTCGACACCAGTATTACGGTAGCTGGAAGAATCATCTTTCTTACTCTCAAATCCCAGAAGGGAGATTGTATTCAACTTTTTATCCTGATTAAACTCATAGGTGCCATGCATATTATGATGAATGAATTAGACTTTTAAGAGCAGGGAGAGCAACCTGCAGAGCTCCTGTGCCAACCAGTTACCTTATTTCCTTTTGCTGAGCCGCATACCTGGAACTTCTCTACCTTAGTAACAGACCCCAAAACTACCACAGAGACCTTCCCTTATGGAAGAGCATTGTTCTGCCCAGATCAGGGTAGGTGGGGACCCTGTGTTGATGGGTGCCTTTTTATACTAAGTGTTACAGGTATTATTCCTGAGATGGACTCTGCCTTATATTTCCATTTCTCTCAGCAGGTGAAAAAAACAAAGAAAGCTACCCTGTAGCATATTAATTTCTCGTGTTTTTCTTGCTATCTTTCTCTCCATTCCTCCCGTCCCCACTTTCTTTTTAAAATTATTGGAAAAGGAATTATGGCATTCTACATTTGGACCATTTGATTGTTTTTCTTATTTTGGAATTGGTGTATATCATGCAGCCTTGCAGACATAATGTCTTGTGTGTATATATATATATTAAATCAGTGTTTAAATAAAACAGGCCTATGTATGTAATCCGTTAACGCAGCAGCAGCATTTGGTAGATAGTAATTAACTGTGAATAATAAATATACAACAAATTCTTCACTTGAATATCAGTGTCTTCTTTATTAACACTTACAATTAAATAACATTCTCACATTCTCTTTACATATGAGAATGTGTTACATTCTCACATGTAAAGAATCAGTGGGGGTTTGGTTATAGTAACATGCTGGAGATTATATTATCAGAAATGGGAAGGACCTGATAAAAACTTAACTTTGATTTAAATTAAAATTATTACTCTAGTTTCCCTTTGGAGCACATAAAGCAGGGAAAACCTGCTGAGCATATCTCTTTGATAAGCAAGAGTTGTGAGGTGAGTTTTGCTCCATTTTATAATCTTTCTTGCCATAAGTGAATCACTTGTTAAGTTAGTAATGTGGTTAAAGGAATTTTCCCATTGACTTTGTCAGAAGGTTGCAAATGATGATAATATGACACCACTGCAACCATCACAAATACATGCCAGTTGCCAAGCATCCAAATTTTGATCATGTGACCATGGGGATACTACAACAGCCATAAGTGAAAAACTCATGAAAAAGACCTTTTTTAGTGCCACTGTAACTTCAAGCAGTCACTAAAAGAATGGTTGCAATCTGTGCACTTTTTCACCAGGGATAATTCGGGCCTGGGTGTATATGGATGTTTGTTTTCTGATCAGGGTACAAAATTAGCTTCACTATTTCTTATCTTCTGCTTCTCAGTTCCACAGCTCGAAATGCTTTCATCCAGAATGATTCCTTGCTGCACACAGCTACCCTTGGTTTCTCACAGGTTTTGAAAGTGTCTTGAAAGAAGAGGCACTTTAGCAGTTTTATTGAATGCAGTGTGCTTTCTATTCCAAGAGAATTTGTTATATCTCAGGACCAGTTTTGGAGGACAGAGGCTTCTATTATGGGCCTTTATGAAAGAATGTACTGTGTCATTCAATCTGGGGACTGCTTTTTCTCAGTTAATCTTGCATTGGATGCTTTAATCTCTTTGCTACAATTTTAACAGAATGGCTCAGAAATCAAAAGCATACCTTTCTTAAGGATTTTCCTATTTTTATCCAATCAAGATTGTTGTTTATTCCCCAAATAACCAAGTATTATACAGTATGTAGTATGTTCTTACAATACATTTAATTCAACCAGTTTTCTGAATTTGCATAATATATCTAAGCATGCAAATAGGTTTTCTTAACACTTTTCACATTAGAACATGGGTTGGTCTATTTGTGATTTTATCAGCTTTTTAACCGAATTTTTTCCAGATTCAAAACAAAGATGATTTTGAGTTCAAGAAATCAGATTATAACCTTGGGTACAGGTTTCTGTAATTCCATGGTAAAGGCTACAAATATTTTAGTTTGGATGACCAAATGGCTGTGTGTGCACATGACATGCTGAACTGTAAATTAGCCAATCACATTTTATCCAGTGTGTTTTGCACACTTGGCGCAAGTACTTAAGGCGCTGTCACACTGCCCAACGGATGCAAAACGTTTGTAAAAAGGACACAGCGGACGAGAAAAATGTTCCATCTGTTATCCGCTCTCAAAAGAGCAAAAAGTTGCAATAACCAGAGCAGACAACAACAGAAAGGAAACGGCGGGGGAGGACGCGAAGCAGATGGAACGGCTGGATAGCGGAAACGGAAAGCCTAGCGGATGGAAGCAGATTGCGGAGTGGAAGTTCCCCTTCTGCGAACGTTTTTTCCATTTTAAATGCTTTCTTTGCATGCTGCATCCGCTTTCATCCTTTTCTCCGTCCGTGCTACTAACGACTGCGCGTTCTTTTCCGCTTTCCTCCCTGCATCCGTTTTTACTTGCTGGAACGGATTGAGTGTGCAGATGCCAGCGGATGCCTAGCGGAACTATAGCGGCATGCGTAACGGATGCAACGGCATGCAGAACGGATGTCCCCGGTATGCCTAGCGGATGATCAGGGAACGACGCGTTGCGATCATTTTTCTGCTCAAAAGTTTTTGAGCAGCTCAAAACCTTTCTGAAGCGTGATTAAATGTCAATAGACGGATGCTGATGGATTAGAGAGGAAGCAAAACGGAGGCGTAGTTACAGAACTGAGCATCGCGCCTTAACAATGGATGGCCAAGTGTATTTTTCTCCGTTTTACATCTCTTTCCATCCAGTTGGTGCAGTGTGACAGGGGCTTAGCTTTGTGGTATCAGTCACATAAGGTCAATTGAGTAAATCACACTCTCCAAAATTCAGATGGCCCAGCATGAAGTTGGAGAGATTTGTTGTCTGCTTGATTTTGAATTTAAAAAGAAGCTTTTAATTTGGCATTACTACAGAATGGAATTTATACTTTTTTATACTTTAACTTCATCCCAATTGTAGATATGCTGCAGGGAAATTAAAATTCAAGAGCAAAACTGTTTTGAAACAATTCTTTTAATTCTCTTGATAACTTACCACCGATGTGATCTTTGCTGAGTTGTGTTTGCTTGCAAATTGTGTTCCTTTCTGCATATAAAATGTATTTTAGGCAAATATCACATTTCTAGATGACATATTCATCCAAGCTTATATTTAAAAAGGAAAAGCATACACTTACCTGTTACTTAAATTGTTAGCTGTGCAGTAGAAGGCATATGGCTGACATTTAAATCTTGGCTGCCAGTAAGCCTATGCTGTCTAAATAGACAGTAACCACAGCAACAATAAACTTGCAATATAGGTGTTCAGGCAGAGTCAGCCTTCTCCAAATCCCATTACTTAAATTTGTCATCTTATGGGAAAATGGAAGCATGCCTTCTTTGTGGCAGCCTTGGCCCCCTGGAACAGCATTCCCAGAGATACAAGGGCTCCCTCTCTCCTTGCTTTCTAGAAATCTCTTAGACTGGCTGTGGTCCCATGTCTGGGATTGGGGTGACTGTGGAGCAGAGTTAGGGACTGTCATTTTGGTCCAGGCAGTCCTAAGGTTTCTTGTAGTATTTTTAATATATGTATTGGAATAGTTGTATACTCCCAGAATTGGATGGCCTTACCAAATCCATTTTTTTAAAAAAACCCTCATTCAACATTAGAAAAAATGTGAAGCACTTTGATTAGATACGTGTTTGGGGACAATCCTGGGGGATTCAGCCATGGGTATCTATGCAAGTAAAGAGCAAGGTCACCGTGAGAGCCCAGAAGTTTGTTACTATTAAATAATAATAATTTGAGATCAGGTCTTCTCCTGTGGTCTTTCCTGATCTTAGTTGAACAAGATTCTTCATCTCTCTCACTGTCACTAATCCTTATGTTGCCGGGTTTTCTATAGTTTGGCTAGGACTTCCACTTTTCACAGAGTATCCTCTACACAGAGTATCCTCTATAACTATACAGAGTATAGGTCCTGAAAATGTGCCTCCCAAGTCTTTGAGGGGACGTGGCAGTCCACCGTGGATGGACTGTTGCTTTGGGAGCTTGATGTCATGTGATGGAATTGAGTCTTTGGGTCTTTGACTGCCTGAATGAGATATGCCCGCTTGTTTCTTATGGCTTCCTTTTTCTTGCATGTCAGCAGTGGTTTATAGTGTCTCTTCTGTTGGAAGAAATCTGGTGCAGCTTATGCTATGTTGGATATACAAGCCTGGTAAGTGGTAGTGAGAGGGTTGTGGTTTTTTGCCACTAACACAATCCTGGTCAAACCATGATTTGAAGTGGTATTGTTGTCTTGAGGGTGCATCATTACCATGGGTTAAATATTGGTGGAGCTCTTAAACATGGGCATTACAGTTTTCTAAAAGTGCATCAGGAGGTTCAGCTGATATCAGGGCAGATTGTAGGTACCTTTAATGATCTGAGGCCAATAGCTTGGTTATCATTTGGTTTAAATATGGGCTCCACTTAGCTCGATGGTAAATTCTTCCTGCTGGCTCAGTATATGTTCCTTGAGTGAAAACATTTAAATAAAGCAAATTGGGAGATGATCACTATCAAACTTAGGAGTAACTTCTAGGGTCTTGACAAAAGGGAGAATGTCCCTAGAAACAATTATATAATACATTGCACACTTTCTGGAGCCAGATAGATAGGTCGGTTTGGCTATATGTTCAAAGGCCCCATTTAGAATGTAGTGGTTAACTTACCAAGACTGTTTAAGCCACTCAGATCTGCAATGTTTGATAGTTGATTCTTTGACCTATGTGTGAGGAGAAATCTGTTGTCTTCAGGATTGTGAGGATGTCATTTCTGCTTTGTATAGAGGGTGTGATCATTAGAGCCCAATTGTTGAGATTTTGTCCTAGGCCTACAAATGCATTTGAATACATCAGTAGCATATATTTTCAGCTCAGTCCACAAGGCTTTGATCTGGGGTGTTTGTCTCATTCAAAGCATATAAGTATTTATGATCTACAAGACATCATGATAAAATTGTATTAATATTGCCATGGCATATGTTGAATGGAAGGAAGGACCTTGATATGGCAATGAAGTGTAGTAGACACGAGGATCCTCAGCTCTCAGAGTCTGCTGGAGATCTGAAGGGGAGATTTAATAGAACTGATCCAACATAAGTGCCCTTCTTCTCTGATGCAGCATTCAGAGGTCTCCAATCACAAAGATGCCATTAATTCTCAACTTACAAGAGTTCATATAGTGATGGTTCGAAGTTACAATGGCACTGAAAAAAGAGACTTATGACCATTTTCCAGAGTTACGACCATCGTTGTGTCTCAGGGGTGTCAAACTATGGAGGCCCATAGGCTGGATGCATAGGCCATGCCCACCCCAGCTCCTCAAAGGAAAAAAACATTGTGAAATAAGACAGCAACATGATGCCGCGAGTTTGACACCCGTGCCGTCATGTGATCAAAATTCAAATGCTTGGCAATTGACTCATATTTATGACAGTTGTGGTGTTTTGGGGTCATGATTACCTTTTGCAACCTTCTGACAAAATCAATGGGAAAGCCAGATTCCCTTGACAACTGTGTTACTGATTTTACTGACATTCAACAACTGTGGCAAGAAAGGTCATGAGGCAAAATTTACTTAACAACTATCTCACCTAGCAACAAAAATTTTGAGTTGAATTGTGGTCATAAGTCGAGGACTACCTGCATTTTAATTCAAGCAGTTCAAGCCTTCAGTTCAATTTGCCAAGGAGGTGTGACCGCTTCTGTCCCTGGTGTTCCTCCTACCCGGCTCAGCTCCTGCGCCTCCTCAGAGGAGCAGCTGCCACCGCTGCTGCAAGGGGAAGGGCAGAGTGACTAGCCAGCCAATGCAGCCACTCGCACGCTAGATGCACCATGGGCTGGAACTGCACAAGAACCCCATTTAGGTGGAGAGGGAGGGAAGCCCTGGCCCACCCGTCCTGGCCCACAGCTCTGTCCCTCTCCAGGCTGTTGCAGTGCTGCTTCCACGTGGGATGCTGGAGGAGGAGGTGCCTGAATGGAGATACCGAGGGCCTGGCTCGCCAGTGTCCGAGCAACTGCGGTGGCTGGACAGTGGTGGCTGCTCTTCTGGGGCGGCACAGGAGCTGAGTCCAGTGGGAGGAACGGCGGGGACAGAAGTGGTTGTGCCTCCTTGGCAAATTGGTGGGAAGGGGAGAACTTGCTTCCTCAGGTAGGATGCCAGGCTCTACTCTCCTTGCATCCTGGAAGGCTCTTAAAAACATTTTGTTAAAAGTGAACCTTTGGTTTATGATGTGATTATGGACAGGCATCTGAGCATGCTATGGTTTATTTATTAAACTGATTGCTTATTATGAATATTTTCAGATTTGGTTTTTTCCCCTATTGTGCATTGTCCAGTTTTTTTCTGATTGATATGATTTACAGATATTGCATATGCAGTATTGGAAAAGAAATTTTATCTCCTCTCACAAATCTGTTTGCTATTTTATTTCAATGGCATGATGTGATGGTACTTTGGACCAGTCCATATTGGACTGCCCCAATATGGCAGAGGTTTATAGGCAAATCACAGCTTCCCCCTTTTCCCTTCTTCAAAGCAGTCAGTCCTGCTATGTGATTGCACAATGTCTTTAAAGCAGTACAATTTCTGTATTATGTTCAGAGGAAATCTATGGCACATTGTTAGCTAGATTGCCAATTCACTGATTCCAGATGAAGGATACAGCTGACACACTAGCATTACCTGGTAAAAGAGGCTGAGTTCATATATTACCCTGATTTATTTAATAGAATAAAATATAATTCTTTATTGGCTAAGTGTGACTTGGAAGGAATTTGTCTTGGTGCAAATGCTTTCAATAATGTTTTGATGAGTGAGACACAAAAGTCTGGATTTCTAATTATCCTAAGCTAGTTTGTTTAACTATACCTTATTGAATAATGTATTAACGCTACATTAACATTACATTACTCCACAAACTGATAATTTTGTACTAGCTTAGTTCATGTGTGAATTCAGCCATGTGATTTTGATTTGCATTAGTTTCCCTCAAACTTGGCAACTTCAGATGGCATTGGATTTCAACTTTCTTATAACATCAGATCTTATTAAAACCAAACATAATTGAAGAGTACCAGGTTCAACTACACAAATTATGCACAGCTAAATAGTCTTTATTTTTCTTTGGTACCCCAGCCTGGAGTTAGGAATAAAAACTCAAACTCTGATAGGGTAAGATCGGGACTGCTTGTTGAAGTAGCTTCACCAGGTAATACAAACAGTGGAAACAACAGGAAAACTCGTTTCGGTTCATCCTCTGAACAGATGTTATCTTTGATAGATATGGGACTAAATTATGCTTGCAAACTATACATACACCGCTTTGTGGTGGCAGGGAAAAAATGTCTTCAAGACTTGTGCATGACTGCCACGCCTTAATAAAAAGCCCACAAGAAACAGGGACACACCTCCCTTCTTTCCTATCCCTGCAACTAGAAAATCGGAAGGGTTTGCTGTGCCATCCCCATGTACAGATGTTTCCAGAGAAATATGAGACTTCTCTACTGAAGTCTCCTGGTGCTGCCGTTGAGAATAAATTACCGGGGAGTCACGGGAGTGGCGTCCAGCAGTCGGAAAGGATCTGTATTTTACTTCTTCTCCGGGTTGTGTGGTTTCTTTGGCTAATTTTTAAGAAAACTGTCCCAGACCACTTAAAGGCCTGGTCCCACTAGCCGACGGATGCAAAATGTATGCATACAGGACACAGTGGATGAGCAAAATTTCGGGGGTGGCTCCATC
>BHFT01013977.1:0-18357 GCA_004320025.1 Laticauda laticaudata | reverse complement strand
CAGACTGAGTCCCTCCCTAAGGACAGGCCAAGCTTTGGTATGTCCCACTTCTGGATGCTCTGAACAGCTCATGGGAGCACGTAACAGCACCTGATACGCCCGTTCTCTGTGAGCTGTAAAGCACATCCAGTCCCACCCATTTCTTTCCATCTGGTGGGGTTCCGTTCCAATCAGGGATCTAGATTAGCTGATGAGTTCACTTTGGCCCTCAGTCTTCGCAAAACTGGGGGACGCTGGGGAGGTGTCCCATGGAGGAGGAGGAGGGTCCCGGAGTTTTAAGCCAAGGCTTTCCAGAAGAGACTGAAGCACCTCCCACTTCTGGATGCTCTTCACAGCTCACAAAGAATGGGTGTATCAGGTAAGTACCAACACCCTTTTTATTGCAATTCCTGTCCTCTGGATGTATTCCACACTCTTAAGCATTCTACAAGTGTATTAAAATCTGGAACTGTTCCAAGACTGGAGGTTAAAATTTTATGGAGACCCTCTTTTTTTCCTTTGTGTGGGGAGAGGGGAGGGAAGGAGGGAATAGTCATATTTCTTTAAATTGTGCGTTCCTAATTATTATAAGCTTTAGCCTTTCTGATATTAAGCAGGCTCAAAATCCGAATAATTAAATATGTCCATGCACACAGAAAAAGGCACTCTGAAAAGTTAGGATCAGCATGTTCTAGGAAGTATGTGTTTATAGGAATAAAATTGTAGCAAAGAAGCTTCTGTGTCAACCCTAAATCTTATTACCAGCAAAAACAGAGCTGTGTTGTTTCAGGCATAAACCAAGCACACAGTTGTTCCAGGCAGAAGTGTTCTTGAGCACTCTTGTTTTGTTTTAGTTGCTGTGTCTTATTCCTTGCAGTTGGGGTATTATCTTTCACATTCTCCTATTTGGGCCAGTACATTAGGAGAGGTCTTCACTGCTTTAACTGGTGTTTCAGTTTGTGGCAACTTCCATAGCCTTTTATTTTATAATTTGTTTCTATTAGGTGTATTTGGGGGGTGTTAGAATTTTGAGAGAGAAAGAAATAAAGATTCCCTTGCTCTTTCCTGTATCTTTACTTTCCAAGATGAAAAGAGCATTTCCCTTGCATGCAAAAATATCCTACCTACAAATAAGGCCAATTTGGGGAGGATTAATTCTTCTGTTTCATTTTGCCTGTGTAAACTGTCACTGATAGCATTGCTGCCTTCTAGATACATGTGCACAGAAATTTTAAAAATGCTTTTTTTACTGTTTTAATAAGAGGCTTGCCTTTAAGGCTTCTTGCAACCCCCCCCTCCCCCCCACAGTATAGGGTTAGCTTGACATATTAGCCAAACTGTACCCTCCTTGTCAAATTCCTACTGTAAACCTGGAGGAACTTTGTCCATGGGATCACGATGGGTCGGACATGACTTCGCAACTAAAGCCCCTGTCACACTGCACCAACGGAAGGAAAGAGGATGTAAAACGGAGAAAAACACTTGCCATCCGTTGCTTAACGCGATGCTTCCGTTCTGTACTCACATCGCCTCCGTTTTGGCTTACCGTTCTTATCCGTCCAGCATCCGTCTATTGACATTTTATCCGGCTTCAGAAGGTTTTGAGCTGCTCAAACTTTTGAGCGGAAAATGTATCCAATGCCGTCCGTTCTGCATCCGCAAGGCATACGGGGGACATCCGTTCTGCATCTGTTACGCTATCCCGCAGGCACGCTGCGCATCCGCTCAACTCGCATCCGTTCCAGCGGTAAACGGACGCAGGGAGGAAGCGGAACGGAACGCGCAGCGTTACGTAGCACGGTAACGGAGAAAGGATGAAAGCGGATGCAGCACGCAAAGAAAGCATTTAAAATGGAAAAACGTTCGCAGAGGGACCTATCTTGGATATATGGATGTCTAGAGGATGCCTAGAGGATGCAAAAGGGAACACATAGTGGAAAACCTTATTGCCTATAAAAAGGGGGAGCAACTCCCTGGATCTCACTTTCAGACCAGCAGCCCAGCTGTGCAGACCTCTGCAGCCTTCATCTGGCTCTTCCTCTTCCACAGCATCCAGTCATGTTCACCATGGATCGTAACAAACTCCTTTTGGTAGCCACCATCGTTCTGCACAGTGCGAAGCCATCTACAGGCTCTGTGAACTCTACTACGGAAGAAAAGGAGGCGGCCAAGAAGCGTTTGGGTCCGAAGATGGATCGGGGAGAAGAGCAGAGACGGACTGTACAACAAGCTGATGGTGGAGCTCAGGAACCGAAGACACTCGTCATTCCAGAACTTCATGAGGATGCTCCAGCCATGTTTGACGAAGTTGTGGAGCGGCTGACACGCCAAGGTTGACCAAGCAGAGCACCAAATTCCGCCCCAGCCTGGACCTGGGCTCAAGGTGGCACTCACTCTGACACACCTGGCTCAGGGACCACTACAGGAGCAATGCAGTCGGCTGAGGGTGCCACACAACACCATCAGGCATTGTGGTCAGAGAAGTGGTCAGGCTATCATCGAAGAATACCTGGAGAGCTCCTCCAGTGCCCCTGCCAACTGAAGCAAGCTGGAAGAAGTTGCGAGGGCAGTGGTATCAGAAGGGGAACTTCCCACACACCGTTGGGAGCCAATGATGGGAAGCACGTGGCCTGCAAAGCTCCAGCCAAGTCGGGGTCCACTTATTTTCAACTACAAGGGCTTCTTCAGCATCGTCCTCTTCGCCATGGTCGATGCTGACTACAAGTTCATTGTACTCGATGCTTCAGGCAACGGCTCATGTTCAGATGCCAGCGTATAATAAGCCAGTCATCTCAAGGAGGGGTGCTGGAAGCGCAACTCATCATGGGCTTCCCAAGATCCAGACCCCCTGCCCAATGACATGCAAGATGTGCCGCTAACTTCATCATGGGGGTGACGCCTTCTGCCTCAAGAACCTACCTCATTGAAGCCCTATGGAAGTTGACTCCTCACCGCGTGAAGAGAGGATGCTATCAATGACGAAGGCTGTCCATGAGGCAAGGCGGGTGGTACTTCACACACACAATCGCAGCATCGCCCAGAGACCGTCGGGAGAGATTGTGGTAAGCTTGCTGGGCATCCTGCACGAATCTCGAATGCCGACCAGAGTCGAGAAACCTGACGAGCAAGCGCGAGGATCTTGCAGAAGAGGCTCGTGGGACTCCAACAAGGCAATGGGGAACATGGAGCTGGTGGGAGCAAGTGGGCGAAATACGATGAGACTACTGGGGATGTGCAAGCCCACAGAGCCTCACGTGAAGGGTAGAGCAGCGGCACCTCGTGAAACACTAGGACTACAGCCGGAGCAGTGGAGTGGTCAAGACAGGATGATAGATGTATTAATAAGATGCTCCTTCAGCGTCTCATCGCAATGATGAGATTGGGCACCATGTATGTTGGGATGGGCCTACAATGAACAGGGCATTTAATAAAGAGGTTGTGTTATTATGTTGACAGGTGTGGATCAATGCTTACATTGTTATTTGATAATAAAGGGCCATAGGGTATGGCACCTGGGAGGGTGGACCATAGAGTCCCACTATGCTTGCACTGGGAGGTTTATCTATCCCCACAGCTATCTCAACCCATCCCACAGCTATCTAGCCATCGCAAAGGTAATCCTGCACATTCCACAGCTATTACCATTACAAAGGTATCCCTGCCATCCCACTGCTATCCTTACCCATCCACAAGCATGCAAAGGCTTAAACCATTCTAAAAGTTTTCCACCAGACTTTATTTACTAAAAATAAATGAAGCAAGTGTGTGAAGCAAAGATACTTTTTAATAACAAGTGTAAAAGAAAAATGACCAAGTCAATGTCCAATATAAAGTCTACAGGTAGCCACCAGTCTCTGGCACTCTTATGTGTCATTCGGAGGTGTGCCATCTCAGGGGAGAAGGGTCCAGGTGCTGTGGAGGTGGCTGCTGCTGGAGTGTGGTCTGAAGCCCCACTGGGGTACCTGGCCCCGAGAGCGACAACAGGTGACGGTGTGTGAGGAAGCTCTCGGAAGCTGGCTCAGCCCCGTGATGTTGAGAGCTCCTTCCTCCATGCCATGGGTGTCAGCCCAAGTACCGAGACAGATGTACTGAGGCCGGGCTTGCTGTGGGTTGAGGAAGGAACAGTGTAGTGGGGCTGTCTGGTCTG
Source organism: Laticauda laticaudata (assembly GCA_004320025.1). Taxonomy (NCBI): domain Eukaryota; kingdom Metazoa; phylum Chordata; class Lepidosauria; order Squamata; family Elapidae; genus Laticauda; species Laticauda laticaudata. Next base: position 14,231 of record BHFT01013977.1, on the reverse strand, counting down.
CAGCTGGGTGAGGATGGCGTGGTGGCATCTGTGGCGTGGGTGGCAATCGTGGGCGTCGGCATCAGTGTCATGGTGGCACCCGGTGGCATCAGTGGAACCGGTGGCAACCGGTGGTCGTCCGATGACTTGTGCCTGCACTGGGAAGGGCTGCTGCCTGTGCTGCTGGACCTCCTGGTACCATAGCGTGGTAGGTGATGGGGCTGTGAAGCCTTGGAATGGGAGGGACATCACCTGGGTGGGAGGAGCAGACGTGGACTGGGTGGAGAGCAGGTCTCTGGGTCTGGAGGGTTTGGGAAGCCACTCAGTGATCCGGTCCTTCACACCTTGGTACTGGGTTCGCCATGTACGTGAGGGTCTGGTTGACATAGGTGAGGAAGGCTTGCGGTGGAGGAATGAAGGAGTTGTGTGTGGACCAGCTGAGAGAGGAGATCTATGCTGCTCCGGATGGTTGTCCCTGATTCCAGCAGGACAAGTGTGGCTCTGCCCTCCTGTCTGGCTCTCTGGCCTTTCTGTGGAGTGGAGCTGTGGGTGAATGCACGATAGGCTGTGGGGAACTGCCGGTCTCCTGTCTTGCCACTGCACCAAGGGAGCCTCCAACGAGCCCACCATGGTTAAAACAGCTGCCGCGCGGTTCCGCAGTGTGACCGCCACTCAAAGAAACTGTCTGGAGAACAGGAGCTGACTGCCGGCCGGACAGAGGCTGGCTTCTCAGCGGGTTCTGCTCGGAGAGAGAGGGTCGTGAAGGGGCTGTGCTCGCCCCTGGTGTCGGACTCACCCCTCAGGAAGCTGCACCTGCCATGCCGTAGGTCTCTCTGTCCGTCAGCTTAACCGTGCCTGGCAGATTCTGAGAGTGCAGCTCGTACCAGGTGTGCATGCCTTCACCACCCGAGGAGCACATCCGAATGTGACCAGACCTCCGCCTTACCTCTCCAAGCAGCCTGCTTCTTTTGGTGTCCCTGTAAGCCGGTGGTCCCTTCCGCAAGATGTCATTCTCTTCTCAGCCACTCCAGCAACCTCATCCTGCATGTCCCTCAATGGAGTATTGCCTGCCCCGCCCGTTCCCCAGCAATGCCTCTCCTCCCTTTGGCAGGACAATGGCCCTCATAGAGGACTTCAGTTGAGGGGCTGCTCGCTCCTCACACCACCACACAGCAGCACAGCAAGATCATCAATCGTCAGCAGCAGAGCAGCAGCTGCAGCATCACCAGCAGAACATCATCATCACGCAGCAGCAGCAGCACAACACCAGCAGGACAGGATACAGAGCCAGCAGAGTAAGCCCCAGCCACCCAGCAGGACAGGACACGAGGAGGACCAGGAGCAGCAGAGCGAGAGCAAGACCAGGAGCACGAGCAGGACGACAAGTCCGCAGAGCACAAGCAGGACAGCGACCGCACCAGCAGAGCAGAGAGCAGCTCAGCAGAGTAAGCATGAGCAAAGCACCACTCGCCAGGAGCAGCCTCAGCAGAGTAAGCACGAAGCAGAGCACCACCGCCAGTGCACGCATCAGCCGAGTAAGCACGAGCAGAAGCAACCCCCGCCAATAAGCAGCATCATCAGCTCCTTCCAGTAAGCAGTAACGCAAGAAGCCCCAGCCGCAGAAGAGTGAGCCCGTGCTACAGAAGCCCCAGCAGAAGCAGAGTGAGGCCAGGGGGTGGGAGGGTGGCCCTGTCCCTCTTGCCAGGCTGGCAGCAGATGCTTGAAGCTTTCCTTCTTCCCCATGGTTGTGGGGTGCTGGCTGGCAGGGAGCCTGGCATGGAGCTGGCAGGCAGGCAGGAACCAAGGCTAGCAGGCAGTCTGGCAGGAAGGCTGGCACCAAGGCTGGCAGACAGCAAGGCTGGCAGGCAGGCTGGCAGGCAGGCTGGAGAGTTGTGTCTGGATGCAGGTCTTTCCTCTGAATGCTCCCTTTATATCCGCGGGGCTGACGCAATAAATCCCCCCCGCATGCGCAATGAACGCTAGGCATCCGCTAGGCTTCCGCTGTGCATCCGCTAGGCTTCTGCTCTGCATCCGCTGTGCCTCCGCTGTGCATCTGCTTCATCCGCTTGGCATCCGCTCTGCATCCGCTGTATCCGTTCCGCGTCTGCTTTGCTGAGGTCCCCCAGAAGTCTTGCGGATGTGCCATCCGCTCCCATCCGCTTCCATCCGCTAGGCTTCCGCTCTGCATCCGTTTTCCATCCGCTTTGCGTTCTCCCCCTGTCCGTTCCTTTCTGTGTTATCCACTCTGGTTATGCAAATTTTTGCCCCTTTTGAGAGCGGATAACAATTGATGGAACATTTTGCTCGTCCGCTGTGTCCTTTTTACAAACGTTTTGCATGCATTGGGCAGTGTGACAGGGCCTTAACAACAACAACAAAACAATGAATGGGCATGTTAGAGGGCCAGCCAGAGAGAAATTAGTCCTAGGGCTTGCTAGTTTAGACTCTAGAAGGTTGATGTTGATGTAAAGAGGCTTGATTTAGGACTATGCCCACTCTTGAAGGCAACAGTGGTGTCACCAGCTAGTATCATGATGGGTTCAGATAAGAGTTTAGTGCTGGAAGAGAAGCTTTCCTCCTCCTTCACTCCAGTGTAGGTGGTGGTGGAGACGGTAATGATGCATGCTCCCTCCATTAGCAAATATCTGGATTACCATTTGATGACAATGAAGAGTGATGTTTGCTGAGTCTGTGCTTCCTATTAAGTGGTTCCGATTTTAGCAGGCCACGAAGCTTGGTATAAATTGGAATGTTCCTATGATGAAACCAAATGAAAGTCTCTTTCCTTTTGTTCCTATTGAAGCAGAACAGGCAAATTGTTATGGATTTTGTCCTTGCTAGCTTGTGATCAACTTAGAAAAGATTGGCAGAATTTCTGAAACACAGCTGTTTCAAATTCATAGCAAAACAACTTTCCTTTTCATGTACATCCCTACTATTTATACACCATACAGAGGATAAAAAGAGATGGAATTGCTGGTACGAAAGCATTGTTAACTATAAATCTGTGGCATGTATGCTTATTTTTAGCATAAGGTAGACTGTATTATTCAACTACCCACTAAATTAGTCATCATTAATTCTATTTATTTGGGGGGATTAAAAACATGTTATTGTATGTATAACAGTTTTGTATTTTGTGAGTCATGTACTTCAACATTCTGGGCAAAAAGTCATCTATAATCTTCCTATGTATTTTAATTGTGAATCTGTCATTGGGATAATATTTTCAGTAAAAATTGGTTCCATTTGTTTTAAAGCTTCAAGCAAGGAGTGAAGTGTTTTTCTCTACTTATATTCTCAGCTAATGTTGTCATGGTATTTGTTGGTGTAGAGGAAAAAAAAGGAACTCACTGGGGAAAATCATTGGAAAATAAGAGACTGAGCCACAAGATCAGCTAACAGGATGAAGAATTCACAAGCTGTGGCATCCTAGCTTTTAAAAATGAAATTATATTACTTTTTCATATATTTGACAGGATCAAAGCTTTTTAGGGATAAATGTAGAGAAAGTAGAAGAAAATAGAAACAAAAGTATGTTAAATAATGTTAAAAACATGAGAGCAATAGAAACTAGTAAAATGCTTTGAAGCAGTTTTTATTTTAAATAGTTTTTATTACATACATAATAAGTACATTCAAAGAAAAGGATAAAGTAAACCAAACTTTACAGAATATCTGTTTGTGTTGTCTAGATTTCCAACATACTTTTTAAAAAATCTTTAAAAAAATTAAGGTTACAATTTACAATATTTGGTGTTCCTGCAATGTACTTTACATTGGCATGATTTCTAGGGCTATGTGTACATAGATAAGTAAACATCATAGTTGAATTAAGAAGGATGAGTCATAGATTCCTCTAGAAAATTCCTTCAATTATTTTTAAAATTAATTTGATTTGTAAGTCATTTAATTGACTCTGGCAGCTCACAATAATTAAAGAGCAACAATCAATTAGAAACAGTTTACAAATATATAAACATAAAAATCTCAATAAAACCACATTAAAACAAAAAAAATTGACCATAATCAGCAACCTTTGTAGAATCTCCCCATGGCTACCAGACCCCTCCCTTACCCCACCACCTCACTCCAACACGCACACAGACAAACCAGCAAAGCCATGTTGTCAAGGCCATCCTAAAGCCAGGAGGTCCAGGGGAATCAGGTATCAAAGGGTGAGTATGATGCATTAATGTTCTTCTCCTGAGTCCTTCCAGATGATACTCTTTGTAGATGCAACCCATAACATGCCCCTCCTGCCGAACCTAATGGGACAGGTAGATGTCAGAGAGGCAATCCCTTAGGTGAACTTTATCTTTTATTGCGATAAAGTCATCATGAATAAAAAATTAAGATACAAAGAGGTCACTGATATAACAAAAAATGTACAAATATTTATTGCAGAGATAATTGTTTTTAAAATATGCTTTAAGATCTTTTATACCATTTGGATTGAAGTTGTTGATCGGTACTACATCATATAATTAAGGTCTTTGTTTTACAGGCTGCAATCTGTTCCTCCATAGTGTTACCCACATGAAATTATAGTCTGGCATCTTGCAGTTAACTAATTAATTTAGTTCAGGTGATTGGAGTTTGCTTAAAATTCATTTTCTCATACTTATTTGATACATTTATTTTTTTTATATTATGAAGAGATGGCTTTTACTAGAAATTCTCCCAATTATTTTTAGTAATCTATGTTTTCCAATAGTATTGAATTGTAGCTTTAGTTATATTAATTGTTTTAGATTTTGGTGAGGAGTAAAAAGTCTAAGACCATGGAGGAAATATTCAAAGCACATCTGGCCTACTCAATGTCAAGATTTTCTTGGAATATTTTGAAACAATTCATCATGTCCTTCACATTATGTTCTAGTGCTGAACTGCACTATCCTCAGAAAACATGTCAATTTTTTTATCAAAGGGTATTATCTTATTCCATAGACTGTTAAAGGCATTTGACTTTCAGCTTTGGGGACAATACATAATTTGGATAGTTTATGTATGGTTATTTTATGTAATCATATTTATTCTTATTTAAATACATTTCTACAGTATTTGAATTGTTGTATGTTTATACAACAGTCAGTATGATTAACCTTATGATAAGTGTTTAGATTCCTAATAACAGCAACATATTATCTAATACTTGGGTGCAAACCAGTGCTTTGTTACTGGTTGCTTAGAACTAACTTTTCTCTTGTTTGATTTTAAAACAACATACGTACACTGAAATATATCATGTGGTGCATTTTTAGTGACGAAACCAATCTATTAAAAAAGGGGGAGCTATGCTAATCTATTGGGGAGGGATCAAAAGTAGTCTAACAATGCATTTTGCCAATTAACATGTTTTATATAAAAAGACACAAGCTTTTGTGAGCTGCTGCTCACCATCAGATGCGGTTCTGTCTCTCAATAGCATTTCTGAGAAATAGTAATATGAGATCATCCATTTGCATCTGATGAAGTGAGCTACAGCTCTCAAAAGCTTATGCCTTGTAATAACATCTGTTAGTCAAAAAAACTACCAGGCTCTTTTTGACTTACTCCCTAGCTAGTGAAAGATTTCTTATTGTGTGCATTTGAAAACTTCCTAATTTATAATTTTGGACAGATCAGAATTGAAGGAGCTGGCAAAACAGGTTGACTGACTTCAGTAATTATGGTGGGAGTAAACTTGCAATGCTGTTTTTTTCTAAGAATTTGGCCCATTATCTGTGTTGTGCTTCTTTTGTCGTGAATGGAATGATTAGATAGAATTCTGGCTTTAATATGGGTGAGACAGATTGCAGTTATCTCATTATTCTGATCTCTTTACATTAATGACTGTTGGTTGGAAGAACTTCTTACAAAATTCTTTATTCAAAGGGTCACAAAACTAGTTGCCTTTTAGAACATTCTTAAAAAAATTTCCCTAAATGTTATTAAAATTTTGACAAAGGATAAAATATGAAAAGCAAAAAAGTGGTTAAAGAAAAAGATTAAAAAATAAGCAAAATCAGGGGTACAAAGAGAAGGGAAAAGAGGAGGAAAGAGTAATTTCCAACACTGCTTGGTAAAATACAAATATACATTAACTTCTTACTCTAAAATCAACAATAATACATGTTATTTCTATAACCACAAACAATTCTAATTGATAGATCCCAACATTAAATGTTTATTTCTTTCCATTTCTAGCAAGGAACTCAAGTGTGTTTCCAGTTAGAAACAAAGTTAGATAAAGTCTTTTCTTTAACCATTGTAAAAGTTCCTTAGATTTTAAATACATATAGAGACACAGACACTTTGGTAAATTTCTTTCTGGATTTGCAGGTTTGTTTGTTTTTTGCTGTATATGGATTATGTGTGTTAATCATAAACAGTTGATAGATAACTTAAACATATAGTTTTTATAATCTTTGAATCTTTAATGCCCTTTGGAACATTTTAAACTCACACATCTTTTTAAACTTTATAAGTTTGTTATTTAGAATCAGATTTAAAGTTAACTTATTTGCCTGCTTTCTGAGCTATGAGTTTCATATCCTTGTAAAGGATGATTACAAAAGAATTATATACATTGAATTTAATTGTAACAATAATGGAGGATTACACAAAAGACCTATAATTAGTGGATCATTGACTTTCCCTCTGGTGACCATTGGTGGAAAGTACTGTGTTACGTAAAAGGCACTGAAGAGAGGCAAAAGATAATGAATGTTTGTTACAATTGTGTCACAAAGGTTATCACTGGCTCATCCTAACATTCCGGAGAGTTGTACAAGGCTGATTGCTCCAAAACGTCCACAGTCATTTAAACTAAGAAATAATAACATTAAAATTATTAGTTGGTAAACATTAAACTTAAACATTAATTTGCCAAAACTATTTCAACACTAAAATGAGGGTTTGAAGAATTTATAAGATATTAAGAGATTTTTGTGCAGAATGCTTGGGACAAAAACAAAAACACATTGCTGACTATTCAATTCCAAGTCACTTTTACTGACATAGCAAAATAGTCATAATTTGCCAAGGCACAGAAAGATCTCATGCAGTTATTTGGGTAAATGCTGTGTTGCCCAGGGAAATATCTTTCTTACTTTGTTTCCTATACTCGCACTTGAGTATACTATTGTAATATTAATAGTATTGTAAATATAAGTGTATCAGTGTTATAGTTGCCATAAGTATAGGTAGTGTACATATATCCTAATTTTTTTAAAAAAAATATTTCATTATTACTAGGATAAAGAATACAGGAGGGAAGTATTCTGACTTGCAGATTTTGATGTAATATAAAATTAAAGAAATCTCTGCACTTGAAATTTAAAGACCAATTTAAGAAGCTCTACAGCAAGAAAAGAAAAATATAGGGGAGAAAACACAATTTATTAACATACAAAAGAAATCGATTTTTTGTTCACTTCCATCCACTTACTTGAAGGATTAACTACTTTGCACTTAATGTAATAGATAACCAGGTATTCCTGAGATACTGTTTTTAATATATTTTATATTAATTATGACTTCTTCCATGAAGGATGAACTGGTCGAAGTAATTTAAAAAAATTAGTATTTTTAAAAATAAACTTGATGTAAAGCATAGAAGAAATTAAATAAATGGTATGTATGGGATATAACTAATCAGAAGTTTCTTTGCATTGTTCCCTAAAGAAACACAGTATTCCTTGTTGCCGCTATTAAATGAAGATTGAGTTTGAAATAAGGAAGGATGTACTGTCTTCTGTTTCCGAGATAAAATCCCAAATGCTAGAGTTAGTAATAAACTGCTGTTGCCTTAAGCTATACACAGAAAACCCACTTCTCTGTCAAAGAGTTCTGTTTCCTCTTTTTAAGAAGCTGTTTATGGGGAAGTTCTTGGAATTTAACTTGCAGCTATGGGAAGGACTTGAACTTTTAGAGTAAGCTTGCAGAAAAAAAATAACAAAATAAACTTTCAACTATGTATGAAAGGAGGAAAAAAAGGATACCTAATAAATGGCTTTGGCTTTATTTGTAATACCCATGACAATTCAGGACTCTAGAAGAATAATTGAAAATAAACTAATATTCTCATTTTTCTTTTATAACAATTTTCAATGCATAATATTATATGCTACTTGTTTGCGACAAATTACTCTTTGTCTTGTTTTAAAGATCTGTATATCAATAAGAGAAGGTGTAAGGATGCTAAGTGATTTTTTTCTCTAGACTTGCCTCTTATTTCTTGAATTGTTGTGAAATAATGAAACTTCTGATGTAGATACATACAACTCAGAATTCAGCTTTCATGTTAAGTACCACTGCTATAAAAATGAATTGCTTCCTGGCAGCTTTTAAGTTACCTTATTATCAGCATTGGTGATATTTCCATTTAGGGTGCTAATGAGAAGTGAGAAGGTCTCTTAACCTTCTAGAACAGGGGTGTCACGCTCATTCATGTCTCAGGCCAGATTGTGACATACCATTATGTTTTTCGCCTTTGCGGAGCTGGAGTGAGCGTGGCCTGCTCTAGAATAGAAAGATTTCCTTATAGTTAATCATGCCTCATAAAGAAATTCAAGTATCAGTTTACTATGAATGTGTATGTATACATACATGTGCATATATGCATGCCTGTGGCAATGCGAGACAGGATGAGCCAGGTTCAGGGACCTATTCCCCAACCCTAAGTCATCAAGAAATGTCTTGATGACTTAAGGTTGGCTGCAACAAATGGTTGCAAGGACAAAGTTGGAGGATATGTTGCCCAGCTAGGTGAAACTTCTGGCAAACCTTGGCTGATCTTGAAAAGCTAAGCAGATTCAGAGCTGGTTATGCCCAATGGGATGACCACCAAAGAATACAAAGGATATGCCACAGAAATTGAAAAAAGAACAATAAACATAAGGGAGAGAGTAGTGATGAAGTGCTTGCATCTTGGTCCAAGAAAATTATATATATTCATGAGATCCTCAAATATCCCTTCCCTGCCTCTCCATGTATTCCACCCTGAAGTGGCATAGAAAAGCAACAGATAAATAATGTTCCCTTGAACCCTGAAGTCTCAGATTTACAGCTGGCCTGTGTACTCAGGTCAACAAGCTGGATTTCAATAGACATGGACCTCAGCTACCCTTGACAGTCAGGAAATGTTCTTCCAAAAATCTATAAAATGTAGAAATAGAAAAGTTCTATGCATGAAAACAGTGGGTTGTTTATTTGAGATAATATTCAGATTGTCAGGGAAAGGAACATGCTCTTTCCAGAAACAATGAAAGGGATAAAGAAATTTTAAGTGACTACTATAAATACAGAATGAAAGTGACTGAGCAGTGAATGATGGCATTTTCTTAGTATATAAATGTGTGGACCAAATTCCATATCTTATCCTCTTACTCAGCAACGTCTTCTGATATGAATTGTCTTGGCCATTCTTATATCTTGGAAATTTCTGAAGTTCAGAGTCATTGGATAAATATTCTAGGTGGACATTGTCTAGGATCATAGACAGCTTACAGTCTTCCATTGACAAGATTCAAAAGCATATTTACAGAAAACTCTCTCTCTCTCTCTCTCCCGCCCTCCCTCCCTCCCTCTAATCAAGTAAGAGACATTTGTGGAGAAGTAGAATGTGTTATATAAATCTGATGTAATTGCACATTGGATCATATAGCAGATAATGAAAGGAGGGGTTTGTAGACTTCTTTCTTACAACTCAAAATAATAAGTGAGAAATTTTTAAGTTCAGGATTACAAAACTGGGAAACTGCCTCTGTGACAGAGTTCATAATAATCAGAAGTGATATACTCTAAACTTCCGGTTTGAGCTTCTTCAGCAATGAATTGAAATCCATGATTGTGTGCGGTTCCAATCCGTGCTTGCCACTGGAGCATCCCGGGCCAGCTGGTTTCGGGGCTAAGCCACCCCTTAGAGGTGGTGAAGAGGGGGGAGACCACCAGCAGGGTCGAGGAGAGCTTCATCTCTCCTCTCCAGCTGGCAATTACTCGCTTTCCCGAAGGCGGTTGCAGTGGTGGTCAGAAATGGCCACCTTAAAGAAGAACTCGACTGGAAAAGAATGTGCAGGAGGAAGATAAGAAGATAAAGCAACAACATAAGGTACCCTGGAATTTGAACTATAAAGAATAACATTGCTCCCAAAGAAGATTTTGAAGCGCCCCCTATTCACAAGACAGATTTATTGAAGGCAGCGAATGAGGAAGGAAGGGAAAGGATTTGTTTTTTTTTTTCTTTCCTTCCCCATATTAACAACTAAGTGATTTAAGTAGGAAATTGACAAAAATCCACTTTGACGTTAGTAGGCGTTTAGCTGAAAATAAAATGTCAAAGGGATAATAAAGACTTCTGGATTTTCAAAAACTTTTAAAAGAAGGAAAGAGAAAGAAAAGGAAAAAACAAAAGGGTGGGATCTGGAAAAATGGAGGAAACCACCTGGATGTAAAAGGAATTGACAGTGAAACTAACAAGATTCCTGAAAGATACATTCCAACTGAAACTTTGTAACAAGATAATAAAATTCCAGGAAAGAGAAAGTGGAAAAAAGAAGCAAAAGAAAACAGTTTGGATTATTTTGTGATTCTTGAATTTTTGGTTATTGGATCTAAAGCAGTGGTCCCGACCTTTTTTGTACCAGGACCAGTTTCATGCAGAAACACTTTTTCAAGGACCGGCAAAATCATTCTTCCCCAATAGGTAAAGGCTTCTTAGCTTTAGCTAATATAAAATGTATATTTTAATCACGATTATTCATTCTTTGTGGCCTGGTACAAAATGATCCACGGACCGGTACCGGTCTGGGGCCCGGTGGTTGGGGACCCTGATCTAAAGGATTGAAATCAATCGGGTTGGTTAGTAAAAGTTTTTTTAAATGGTATCACTCTTGAAGAATTGAAAATGGAACTTAAAAACAGAAGAGGAATGCACAAGAAGGAAGAGGGTTTTTTTGGCTTCGTATTTCAATTTTTAGAAATGGAGATCCTGAACTATGAAAACAATAAGAAATGTCTGTAGAACAAGAAGGGCAGGACAGAGAAGAAGCATCTTCAATGACCAAGTAATTCTATGTGGAGGAAAAAAAGGAAGGAGGAAAGAGAGTAAAAAATTTAAGATCTGAGAAACAACTAAAAAGAATAGTTTGAAAAGTAATTATAATATTCGGAAGAAACAGAAGAGAGGATTACAGAAGAGAGAATTAGAATTAGAGAAACAAGGGGTCAAAAAGGGAGGAAAGAAGAGGGGGAAGAGGGAAAGGAAAAGAAGTTATAAGGACAAAACAGGATATAAAGAAACAGGAAAAATGTACAAGGATAAAGGTATAGCAGCTATTTAGAGACTAAGAGATAATGGGTGAAAATTTAATTGAAAGAGGAGTTCTGCAAGTGTACATAAGATAGTATTGTTAGAAATAGAAATGAACTTAGAAAATATGAAACAAGTGTGATTAAAATGATAGATAAAATACTCATTGTAATGAATGTTTGTTTAATAAATAAATGAATAAAGAGAATGAGAGAATGAAATTAGGAAAAGGATGGGAACATTTTAATTATTATTGAGTTATAAAAATTTAAGTGAAGAGGAAATAAAAGAAGTATGAAAAATTATGGAAATGCGATAATATTTCAAAGAAGTATGATATCCATTGAAAAGAAAATGTTAAAGATTATAACTACCAGTATACTCTGCATATAAGCCGACTTTAGAACGCTTTTTTTTTTTCAAATTTGGGGGTCGGCTTATACGCATAAATCTGATTTCTGCACAAATGACATGACGATATGACACCACTTCTCAGATCATAACATATCGATATTAGCATACAGCGATAATACATACAGCACATTTCTTTTTACTCTGGGTGCCTCCATTTTGCTTTTTCCCCCACCGATATAACATGCTCTGATTTGTTAGTTATTTCACGTGACCGCGTAGTGTTTGCGATCGTCACATGCAACTTTGTATCCAGTTTCTCTGCATTTAGTATTCCGCAATAAATTTATTAAAATATAGCCATGTCTGATTTTAAAAGAAAAAGAATGTCTTATGCTGCTTCTTTTAAACTAAAGTAGTGAAGGCTGCAGAGGAAACAAGCAACTTGACAGCAGCAAGAACCTTTGAGTGAGATGAGAGCAATTATTAGAAGATGGAGAAAGGATAGTACATTGGATTGCACCCCCAGTTCAAAACGTACAAAAAGAGGGCCCAAAGCTGGGCAATTCCCTGAAATGGAAAAGCACATTCTTGAGTGGTTTGAGCTCAAAGGCAGAATGACTACAGTGTGTCTAGATTGGCTGTGCGCTTACAAGCATTGCAGATGGCCAAATCTGGAAAATACCAGAGTACCTCAACCTTCACTGCTTCCCTGGGCCTGGTGTACAAGGTTTTTGAAGAGAAATGGGATATCAACTAAGACAAAGAAACAAAAATAGCCCAAAGCTACCATCAGAATTTGGGAAAAGGTGATGAACTTCCAACATTTCGTGATAATAAACGAAAGACTGGTGATTTTCTCTCACAGGATTGGCAATATGGATGAGACCCCTATGTGCTTTGACATGCCAAGCACTAAAACATTGAACCAAAAGGGTGAAAAAACAGTTCTTCTTAAGACAACAGGGCACCAAAAAACCCATTTTACAGTGGTGCTGAGTTGCACTGCAGTGGGGTGAAGCTACCCCGATGGTAATCTCAAACGAAAAACCCCTCCAAAAGAACAAATTCCAGTGGTGTGCTCATCCATCAGCATCCCAAAGGATGGATGGATGAAGAAGGCCTAATCAAAATGGATAAATCAAGTGTGGGTGCGCAGAAATGGAGTCTTCTCAAGAAACACTCCATGCTATGTCTGGGACAATTCAGAGCTCACTATTACCGAAGATATAAAAGGAGTCTAAGAGGAGTCAAACACCATTTCGAGGCAGTCATACAGGAGGGTTGGCTGAATGGCTACAAACCCTAATGTCAGGCTGAACAGACCTTCAAGCACACATTGCGAAACCTGTGGACACAGTGCGATGAAGATGGCAAGGCTGAACTAACAGCCAAAGGAAAACTTCAAACGCCTCCTTTCCCACAGTTGTGTCTTGGGTGAGACTGCATGGGATATGATTTTAAGCAAGAAATGGTATCAGAAATCTTTTTAAAATGTTTGCAGTCAGAACACAAATTAATGGCACTGAAGAATGATTTTGTATGGCAGGAGAGTAGCAATGAAACTGAAAATGAAGACCAGTGATAAGTGCTAGAAAATGAAAATGAAGATCAAGATGAAGAAATGTGGGATGAAGATAATGTCAAATATACATTGGAGGACTGGAAACATCTCTTTGGGGAATCTAAGGACGAGGGTGATGGTGAGGATGAATTTGAAGAATTCTGAGACACAGTTTTAGTCTTATATAATACAGACACAGAATAAAGTAATGTTGAAACAATACAATTATAATCTTATCATATAAAATATATCTTTGAACATGTGAACAGCGAGGAGTCTTACACTCTTATGTTTATGGAATGTTTTGTGCCAAAACAAGAAATACAAACCAAACACTGTGGTTCAATAGAGCAGAATATTTGTAGCTCAGGATTGAACTGTGGAGTCCTTGGTGCTCTCTGAGCTTGGTTGTTTTCTTGCAGACATTTCATTACCCAATTAGGTAACTTCAGCTTTTCTCCATTAAATAAAAGTTAGAGAACAATTTCTGCCAGGATTCTTGCTCAGTGATGAAGAACTGATCCAAATGCAGTGATCAAAAGCTGTTGCTTTTAAAAGTAAAAACAAGAATTATTGATTGCAGACATATGTAGCATACTAATCAGAACATCCAGATTTCTTAGGGTGTTAATTTTAAAGGTTGCCTTTTCTTACTACCATGAGAAAAGAAAGCCGTGTCTTAATGAGAAATTTCTTGCCCAACTCAGAACCTGATGACTAGAATCCTAAGCGATTTCATCATCGCTATACACATAACTCAAGTGTAACTGCTAAAACTAGCCTTATTGGAGATCTTCCAACATAAAAGAAACTGCTTCACTTCCAATAATTTGGTTAGATTTAATTAGTTAGTTTTACTCCATTAGAAGACGTGTTGCTGACTTTCAATGATAGCCATACATTATCTTGCATATATGTCACATCGAGCATTCTTGAAATCCTGCAGCTGTGCGCTTTTTTAAAAAAAGGGTCTTTCTGCCTTTCCCGACTTCACAGGTATTCCTCCTTTTGATTGCCTTCTTAAATCTCAACTTTTTAACCTTC
>BHFT01013974.1:0-19220 GCA_004320025.1 Laticauda laticaudata | reverse complement strand
ATGATTTTATACACTATACTTAGATCGGACTGAAGGCAGAGTAGTTTTAGGTTTTCTAGGTCTAGAATTTCGAGTCTAGTGGCATGAGGTCTTCTGCAACGAGTAGGGGAGTGGAGAACTCTTCTTGGGAAAAATGTCTTGTTATCCCACAAAAGTTCTGAGCTCTGAGGTTTGTTGTGATGATCAGAGACGTCAAGACACTTTTTCAGCAACGCAATCAGGTTTGGGAGGGAGAATAGCTTGGTGGCTGCTTTGGGGGCTTAAGACGATTTTTTGGGTGATCTAATAGAAAAAAGACCTCCACCCATCTTGCAGGAAAATAACATTCCTTCCACCTTTGCTTTGGCAGTCTCAACCTTTCCCAGCAGATGGGTTTGCATGGGAGTAGTTGACCAATTCCCACACTTCCTAAATATTTAGCACTTTGCAGCTCAGGAGTAGATAAGCAGGCTGCCACGAAGCCATGAAGGAGTCCCTCTCGGCATTGAGCAATTAAGGGTGTGACAAAAAAGAGGAAGTGCCAGGCTTTCTCTGGGCCACATCAGGATTGAATGGTATAAAGAAGAGAAGGGCCGACACTCACGATCTCCAAAATGAATCCTTTCCAGAGCTTTCCTTTTCTTTCTTTCTTTCTTTCTTTCTTTCTTTCTTTCTTTCTTTCTTTCTTTCTTTCTTTCTTTCTTTCTTTCTTCTCCCTTGCTCCCTCCCTCTCTCCTATTCATCCATCCATTCCATCTCCCTCCTTTTCCAGAGGCATCCCTTCCTTCCTTCCTTCCTTCCTTCCTTCCTTCCTTCCTTCCTTCCTTCCATCCTCCCTCCCTCCCTCCTTTCCACCTGTCCATCCATCCACGATCCATCTCCCTCAAACAGATGCTCTCTGTTAGTCTATCAGCTCCGTGCTGCAGTTGGCACTTTCCGGATAGTCCCCAAATTACAATTATACAATGATAATTGAGACTAGAAGTTCCATTGCTAAGCAAAGTGCTTGTTAACAATCCTTTTGCCATGGTTGTTAAGCGAATCACTGCAGTTGTTGAATGAATGATTCTTGGCTGTGGATGTGTCCCATTGGAGAATATACATCCGGGGGTGAGGGGAAGACCAGGGTCAAGAGTGAAATGAATGATGGGTCTTAGAGTTGGCTGCACCCAGGTAATGCCGACATGGTCACTCCTAATAAATCAATATTTTTTATTCTGAGAGATGTGGCTAGAGAGTTATGATCTGAATGGGAATGATTTGTCGGAGCCTTGACATCTAGCCATATTTATAATTATATTTGCTTATTTATGTTCCTATTAAATATATTGGCATACATATAATTATAGGCAGCATTCATATTTTACTTAAACATAACAATACTCTTTCTTCATCTAATTTCTACCTCTTATCTCTAACCATTGACAAAACTTATTCCACGTTAAGTAGTATTCTGTGTCTCCTTTATCTTTTATTTTCAGGGTCAATCTATCCATCTCTGCAGTCCAATTTTTTCCAGATTATATTTTCCTCTGGTGAGGCGTTCTCATTTTTCCGATATTGTGCGGTAATCATGTGATCACAATTGGGACGCTTGATATATGTCACACGATGTCGCATGATCCCCTTTTGCGACCAGCCAAATCAAGGGAGAGTCCAGATTCCCTCCACAACTGCCTTATTAACCTAACTCCTGCAGCGATTCACTTAACAATGGTGCCAAGGAAGGTCCTAAAAGAAGGCAAAACTCGCTTAGCTCTCTCACTTAGCAGCAGAAATTTGGGGGTCGGCTGTGGTCACAAAGCCGAGGATTGCTTGTATGCTGTGTGAACCAAGCTATAAAGAAGCAAAGAAGACAGACTTCATGTATTCAGCAGTGAGATTCTTCTAGGAAACGTAAACAGTTGGCTCAGAAACAGGAAATAATTGCAAAGAAATTGGGTAATGAAACAACAAATAGAGGGGGAAAAAAAAGCTGTGTCCTTCCTTTTCTTCCAGATGGAAACTTCTGTGATGGAAGCTTTGTTTATCCTTCTCAGAAACAGGAACTGATTTAATTAACCGTATTTCTAACTTTGTGTAGGAAGCAGTTTAGTGAAGCTGCCATTTTCTAGAAATTTTAAGCCTTTCTCTGGCTTTGGAGACTTCATCAAGCATTATCTGCACTGGGAGTCCTCAGCTTAGGGCCACAGTTGAGCCCAAAATTTAGGTCGCTAAGTGAAACTCTCATTAAGTGAGTTTTGATTCATTTTACGACCTTTCTTGCCGCAATTGTTAAGTGGACCATTATCCATTCATTATCTATATCTCCATCCATCATCTATCTATCTCTATCTATCTATCTATCTATCTATCTATCTATCTATCTATCTATCTATCTATCTATCTATCTATCTATCCATCCATGCCACCCATCAATCCACCCACCCATCTATCTCTCTATCATCTATTCTGTCCATCTATCTGTGCATTTTTAACCATTATCCTATTTTTATATCTCCATCCACCCACTCATCCATCCACCCGTCCACCCACCCACCCACCCATCCATCCATCCATCCATCTATCTAGCTATCTAGCTATCATCCAAGGCAGTGTTTTTCAAACTTTAAGATGTATGGACTTCAATTCCCAGAATTCCCCAGCCAGCTGTGCTGATTGAAAGAAACCAGACAAACTGAAATTCCTAAAAAAAAAAAATCATTCTAAACTTTCCAAAATACTAGAATGGCGATGTGAATGCAGGTTGTCCTTGACTTATGACCACAACTGAGCCTGTTGCTAAGTGAGGCACTTTTAAAGAGAGTTTTGCTCCATTTTACCACCTTCCTTGCCATTGTTGTTAAGTGAATCCCTGCAGTATTTAAATTAGTAACATGGTTGTTAAATTAATCTGGCTTCCCCGTTGACTTTGCTTGTTGGAAGTTTGCAAAAGGGGATCAGGTGCCATCACAAATATGAGCCAAGCATCTAAATTTTGATCACGTGGCCATGGGGATGGTGCAACGGTCGTAGGTGTGAATAACAGTCACTAAACGAATGGTTGTAAGTCAGGGACTACCTACAGATGCCTCAGAATTTCTCCTCAGCTAAATTAATCTCCAGAATTAGAATTTGTGAGCTCCATTGTCGTCATTCATGCCTAACACCAAAGCAGAAGGAATTTTCCAGTAGTCAATTATTTCAATTAAATCTGTGTGAACGGGTAGAGAATATTCTTAATTGTTTTCAGTATCTTCACGCTATTGGCAGAGTTCCCTTCTTTCTCTTCTGAATTACGGTTATGAATTGTAGAACAAATTGTTTCCAACTTGTAAAAACACTCCAAGGGAAAAAAAAACAGTGTATTGTACAATGCTGGTTTTTTTTAAAAACTAAGATTCTTTATTATTATTATTATTATTATTATTATTATTATTATTATTATTATTATTATTATTATTATTATTATTTAATTTCTGGGCTTTGAACAGGGATGAATGGCTCTTAAAGATTTCAGACAAAACATTCAAATAATTTTGGCTAGATTTATAAGAACAGTCACATTCCGTCCTTGATTGTAAGGAATGAATGGAGGGAATTGAAAATTAGGGGAGGAGGAGGAGATGTAATTTGAAATCCTCCATTTGTTTTGAAGAAGCGATTTTACTCATTCTCCAATTCTGCTTACAGATAGTCCTCGACTTACAACAGTTCATTTAATGACCCTTTGAGGTTACAATGGCATTCAAAAAAATGACCAGGGCTGGGCTGCTGGGGGTTCGCAGGGGTTCAGAGGAACCCCTAACTAAGATTCTGTGCAGTTTGGAGGATGCCCAAATCCCACTACTGGCTGGCCCGGCCATCCCACCCTTCCCAGGAGCCCATTTTGGATGCAGGTAAGTGCAGGGTGTGCATGGACGCTCAGGGAGAGTGAAAAATGGGCCTCCCAAAAGTTTGGGAAGGCCAGAAATGGGCCTGTTTCCAGCTTCCAGAGAGCCTTCGGAGTCCAGGGAGGCCATTTTAGCCCTCCCGGAGGCTCGAAGGGTTCCGGGAGGGTGAAAATGGCCTCCTCGCCATGATGTAGGAGGCTGAGTAGGCAATACCCACCATGGCCACACCCACCCAGCAACAGGCAGAGGACCCGTTGCTAAAATTTTTGAAGCCCACTCCTGCTTATGACCGTTTTTTCACACTTGCAACCATGGCCGGCTGCCCTTGTTCTAGGGATCAAAATTCAGAGGCTTGCCAATGGATTCATAGTTATGACGGTTTCAGGGTCCTGGGGTCATGTGATCCCCTTTTGAAACCTTCTGTCCAGTAAAACCAATGGGGAAAGCCAGATTCCTATACTTGATTGGGAGAGAGGTGAACCAATAGAAGGAGTTCAAAATGGAGGGGGAGGAGGGAAAGAGATGTAATTTGGGAAATTCTGGGTGTTGAAGTCCACTCATTTTTATGTCACCAACGTAAAAACGAGAACCATTGATTTAGATAGTCAGAGACACCAGTGATTCTCAACTTGGCAGGTGTTGTGGCCCGCCGGCGGCTGGCAGAGCTGGCAGTGGAGTCGGACAGTGAGGAGGTTGGGGAGGAACATAGGCCAGTCCTGAGGGTGAGGAAGGCTAAGACGAGGGCTCTGCATCAAAGGCAGAGATGGGGCCAAGGCAGGCTGCCAGTCATCAGCTGCCTTTGGAGTCGGATAGCAGTGAGGTGGGGGAGCATCTGTAGCCTGTTCCCAGCCTGCGCATGCAGAGCTGCCAAAAGAAAAGAACAATTATGAACTAAGGGTCAGTGTGGGAGAAGGGCCACAGGTGGACAGCGAATGACCCCTTGCAACAGTGTGAAGATCTGTCTGTGTATCTCAGAGACTGTGCCGAGTCCTTCCTTGTCAGCACTGCACTTGAAAATATTTACTTGGCAGCTCTCCAGGCTAGATAAGGTCTGTGCTCCTAATTAGACCCTTGAAAGACTGTTTGCCAGGCCTTTGGCCGAATGTGAATGTAAGAAATTCACCTTTGTTTCATAAAAGGGGTTTTTCTGGGACACAGAGTCTGCTTAGTGCTTTTTGGGGAAGCCTAGGACAGAACAGCAGGCTGGGGAATCCTGGGAATTTAAATTCACTGTCTTTAAGTCGGCCAGGTTGAAGAACACTGCCTTAGAGAACTTCTGAGTTGTTTTTCTGCAGACTTGAGTTCAGGAGTTATTAGGTGACCAACATTTTTACAATGAAAAGGAGGACACAAATAAATTGAAGAAAAAAAACAAAGCCACTTGCACGTGGCGCACTCTTGTGTGCGGCGCACTCTTGCTCATGGCGCACTCTTGCACGTGGTGCACCCTAATGCGCGGCACACACTCTCAAAACAATTCTCCTGTGTGGAGCGCATGCATCTCAGAATCGCGTCTTGCTTCACTGTACCGAGCCTTGATGAATCATCACGTCAAATACAAAAATGTCACATCACACACAACGGATCGGATTGGCATCGATCAAATACGGAGATTTACAGATTAGTCTTCAAGTATCAAAAAGGAGGACATGTCGGAGGACACTTTTCGAGGGAGGACAGAATTTACAGAAGGAGGACTGTCCTCCCTAAAGAAGAACAGTTGGTTACCTTAGGAGTTTCTAAGAGGTACGAGAACTTATGGAAAATGATTTGAGAGTCCATGTTTGCAGGAAGTTCTACTTTGTTTGGTTGGAAAGCAAGAGAGGAAGGATGTTAAACTTAGCAAGAGAAGTTGGCCTTCCACCCATGTGAAACGAAGTCAGAAGAAGAGCTGTTTATTCTTTAGACCAGAGATGTCCAACCTTGGCAATCTGTGGATTTCAACTTCCAGAATTCCCCAGCCAGCCATGCTGACTGGGGAATTCTGGGAGTTGAAGTCCACAAGTTTTAAAGTTACCACGTTTCTACACCCCAGCTTTCAATAATTTTTCTCAGGGGTGCATTGAAGCTGCTTCTTCCTCCTTGAATTGGTGTTGGTTCTCCCTTGTGATGGTTTTAAACCATGGTCTGTTGTTACACATTACCTTGACAGCTTTGTACTGCAACAATTCTCCTGTATGACGTCAGCTGTGACAAACATGAACTGCTAATTGAATTTTTATTACTTTTTGGGCCTCATCCTTCATGACGGCAGGAGGCATAAATTCTTCCTACCGTTCCCTTATTTCATCTTTGCACTGGTTTGAAGGAAATAGATTAAGTGGGCCTAGGAAAATATTACAGGCCCCGCACTAAGTTCAATTCTCCTTTCGCTATTTTTTTTTAATCTTTCTTCTCATCAGATGACAGGAGAGGTCCAGAACAAGACCAGAAGATGGACTGGCATTGACCTGGATTTCTAAAAATTGGCTAGGCTTTAAGGCAGACCATGACATATAATTATTCCACATTGTTTCGTTGGAAACCTTGTTAAATATTTCCTTGATCTTCCATAAATTAGTTCCACCATCGGTGAAAAACTGGACACTGGGACATTGATGAAAAGACAATGACTTCATTAAAAAAAAACATTTAACTTCCTGGCCTTTGATTGCCCTCATCTCTCATGGCCAAGCTGTCTTTCTACAATTACATTATTTATCCAGACATAAATTAGTGATTTTATTTCTACCAACATGTAGGTGAACATTCATAATATCCAAGAAGTTAAAGGACATGAGGTGGGCTAATCGCTTTTGTGCAAGTCACAGATAATTTCCTTCTGGGACGAGATTTTTGCTCTCTTCTCCTGAGTCATCTAATTTCTTATACAGACAGTCCTTGGTTTGACAACCATTTGTTTAGTGACCGTTTGAAGTTACAACGGCGCTGAAAAAAGTGACTTATTGTGACTGTTTTTTACACTTACAACTATTGCAACATCCAAGTTTTTATCGATCAAAATTTCAATGCTTGACAACGGGTTCGTATTTATGATCCGTCGGAGCCTGAATCTGAGGAGTAAGATGAGCTGGAGCTGGAGAATGAGGGGGGGGGGGGGCNAGGAATGCAGGAAGGAGCAGGCCGAGGCAGGCCAGGGCCTTTCGGGATTGGGACGGTTTGTAGGCAGGGAGGAACGGGGGCAGGATGTCCAAGAGAGGGCAAGCAGTGGACTTTACAGACAGAGCTCAGGCGATGAGCAAGGACTATCCCCTCCTGATCCCTGAGCAAGGAGAGTGGAGAGAAAGCAGGAACAGCGCAGGCTGACCCGACTACTCGGGTGGAAAACATCCCACCCCTCTTCTGCACGCCTGGGGACTGAGACTTAAGGAGATGCCGTGGGAGAGGCATAGGATGGGAACAAATGCTGAATTCATGGAGTTTTGTGCGCCGATGTTTGGAGTTTCCTGGATTCCCTATTGGAGTTTCTAATTCCTTACCAGATTCATTGACCTTATTCCTTTGCCCTGCTGGATTTTTGTTTTGCAGCCATTGTGCTCACAGTGTTTTGCTGGACTACTTGCAGCCAGAGGCTGCAGAGGTGTGTGTGTGTGTGTGTGTGAGTGATCACTTTGCTCTGGGACTTGCCATCAATGTTGGAGAGTTTGCAGGAAAGTTGGAACAACCAAGGGCCGGTTTGAACTATCATCTGACTGGGTCATCTCTGTGTCATGCCCTGGGTCATCACAAACAGTCTCAGTGTTGCGAGGGTCATGTGATTCCCCTTTTGCGACCTTACGACAAGCCACCTTGAAGGGAAAGCCAAGATTCGTTTCACAATAATATAACAAACTTAACAACCGCAGGGATTCACTTCACGATTGTGGCAAGGAAAGGGGGCAAAAGGGGGTGAAGCTCATTTCACTGCTGTCTCACTCAGCGATGGAAATTTTGGTGGTTCCATTTCGGTTGTAAGTCGGGGACCTACCTGCCTTTGCCTCGCATTGCCCTCCTTTAAAACAAGCGAGAAACAAAGCAGTGGTGAAGTAAATCTTGGCTGGCAGCCGATGGCAAAAGCCGGGGGGGGGGGGATGGGTATTAAGGGAGAAAATTACTTATGCTGGTCTCTCAGAATTGTTATCATATTAAGTTCCTGTTTTGCAGGTGTAAGTGTTTTTGGATCGGTTGGATATCTTTCTTTTGGACATGGAAATTGCTATTCTCTCTCTCGGGGTATAAATTACCTGTCAGAGCCTTTTAGGGAGTTGCAAGCTGGTTAGTTCAGGGACAGGAGTGTGAGGGTGGGGGGAAAGGCTGAACGGTTCAGCTTGCCGGAAGAGGGAAGAGTTTTCCTTGATAATTTGGAGTCAGTGGTTTTCTGGCATAATGTTATCTTCCTGGATCTTCTTGACAGCCCTGTTGGAAATCAAGACACCCCTGGACTGAAGCCATGCTCAACTGCATTGCAATTTCCCCAAACATTGTTTATTTCCCCATCACCACCTCTGAAAGAGAACTCTGTTTTACTACGAGGCAGGTTCTGTCTTACTATGTTGCTTATACAACAATTCATTTAGTGAGTGTTTAAGTTACAACGGCACCGGAATGGGATTCAAAAATTTTAGTAACCAGGTTTTCTGCCTGGTTGCTGGGTGGACATGGCCATGGTGGGTGTGGCCTAGTTGTCCTCCTGCACTGCAGTGGTGTGTGTGTGTGTTTTGCCCTCCCCAGGCTCCGGAGGCTTTCCTCAATCCTTCGGGAGGGTGAAAACAACCTCTCCAACCTTCCAGAGGCCCTCCGGAGGCCGGAAATGGACCCATTTCTGGACTTCCAGAATTTCCAGGAGACCCATTTTTCTCTCCCAGAGCCTCTACACGGGCCCTGCACTTACCTGGCATCCCAAACAAGCTGTGTGGAGACTCCTGGGAGGGGCTGGTGGGAGGGGTGGGTGCAGAGGTGGTATTCAGCAGGTTCTGACCAGTTCTGGAGAACCGGTAGCGGGAATTTTGAATAGTTTGGAGAACTGGCAAATGCCACCTCTGACTGGAGATTTTACAGTATCCTTCCCCTTCCACACCCAACAAGCTACACCCACAGAACCAGGAGTAAAAAAATTGAATCCCACCACTGGATGGGTGGGGCCTGCCAGTCAACTACTGGTTTGGTGAACTAGATGTAAAATTAGCACCCAGTTTGCTCGAACCAGTCCAAACCGGCTGAATCCCACCCCCTGAAAGGCACTGAAAAAAGTGACTTGGGACTCTTTTTCACACTTAACGATCATTGTAAGATCAAAATTCAGATGCTCAGCAATTGACTCATCTTTATGACAGCTACAGTGTCCTGGGGTCACGTGATTCCCCTTTTGTGACCTTTGGACAAGCCAAGTCAACGGGGAAGCCAGATTCACTCGATGACCGGGTGACTAACTTAACAATGGCAATGTTTCTCTTAAGAATCTGTGGCAACAAAGGAACATACAACAGGGCAAAACTCACTTATCAGCAGACATTTTGGGCTGAGTTGTGGTCGTACCTCAAGGACTTCCTGCAATTCTCAGGGAGCTTCAGAATTTCTTTTGGATTTCTTCTCAGGGTTGGCTTATTGGAGTGGCCAGAAAACTGGATGTCTTTCACCCTTTAGGCTGAAAATGTTCCAAATGGTTCATATTTTGCAATGTCCAAAAGGACAAATCCCTTTCCTACTATTTTTCCTTTGGAATTTAGATCAATGAGTTGCAACTGGAGTATCAGCAGATTGTTGAAGAGATTGTACACCTAGTCCTTGACTTATAACCATTTGTCAGAGACTGAAGTTAGAACAGCCCTGACTTATTACCCTTTTTTCACACTTATGACTGTTGCAGTGAAGGATCAGATGATGGCATGTATGTACAGAGGAGGCCCTGGGGATCAGAGGAAGAGTCATATGTGAAGATAGGACCCAGGTATGGATGGAATGGACATGAGAATAAGAAATATGAATTCTGATAAAAACATTTTCTCTTATTCCTTCCTGTCTTTTCTCTCTCTGCAGAAGGAGGGGGGGTCTGCAGGGGTTTGGGGGGGGGTGCTGCCTCAGACAAAGATTTAAAACTACTTTTACTTTTCTTTGCGGAAGGAGGGGGGTCATGGGGAGTGGGGGTGTGCCACCTTGAGTTGATCTGCAATAGGAAAGAGGGTTGGAACTGCACATTCTTATCAAGGCAGAAGTTAACACCTTAAACCACTAGCCAGGATATTAGGGACAAGAATATCTTGCTTATAAGAAAAACCCCAAAAGCCACATAGCAGACACATGAAACTAGGACACTTTGCAAGATACCCGTGACCTGGGGTGAAACACAGGTGATGCAACATTTAGCTAAGTAAGGGGCTGAGATCCAAATAATCAATGTTATCTGTTATGCATGCATTATTAAGGGAAGGGCAAAGGGCTGAATACGACCACCCCTTGACAATAAAAAATTGCTGTAAGATTCTCATCGAGACCCTTGGTTACCTTTTGAACCAGCGTCCTTATATCTTGGCACCAAAATAAAAGCATAATTTTGTACCACACCTTGTGCCCAGTGATTTATCAGCTTCGACACCAAGCAAGAGACCAGTTTTGGGGACAACAGCAGCATCTCCATGGTCATGTGATCAACACTTAGCAACTGGCTTGTATTTATGACAGTTTCAGTATCCCAAGGTTACGTGATCCCTGTTGTGGTTTGCCGGCAGCCGGTGCAGCCAGCAGCAGAATTGGATAGTGGGGAAGAATGGGGACCAGTCAGGGAGTCTGAAGAGGACTTGGATGAGGCTCCTGCATCCAATGCAGAGATGGGGCCAGGAGCAACTGGGAATGGAGCCTTCGGAGTCTGGTAGCAGCAAGGCAGAGGACCCAGGGGAGCCTGTTCCCAGTGCATATGTGCACAGAGTTGCTAGAAGGCAAGAGCAGCTGAAACAAAAGGGGCGACTCAGGAGTGAGGCTGGAAGGTGATTGCCCTTCCCATAAGGTATAATGGTCAGGCCAAGATGATGAAACCTTTGCAGGAAGCAAAGTCGTTCATTCAGTTTAGACTCATTCTTGAAGCTCTTTGTACTTCGGTTGGTTTTCTTTCTAGTTCATTTGACACTTCTGTTATTGTCAACACTTCACAGGAAAGAAAGGTGGGTGCTTATCTTGAGGAACTATTTGAGATTCATTCTGGTTGGGAATAAAAACAATTCTCAGAGGTGTAATAAAATAAGTCCTGTTTGAAAATAAGTGTGTGCATAGTTATGGTCTAGGAAGCCATGCACGGAACAATCCTGGTTTCACTGAACAACCATGTTAACAGCTTAACAACAGCCATGATTCCTTTAACAACGGAAGCAAGAAAAGTCCTAAAATGGGGCAAAACCCATTGAAGATCTTGCTTTAGTAATGGAATGTTTGGGCTTAATGGCAGCTGCAAATTGAATAAGTTGGTTGGAAGACTTTCCATCCTAGTTATTATTTTTGCCAACCATCCAGGTTCATTTTCAACTCTTTACTAAAAGGTTTTGCAGCCTGAAAACCGTGATGGGCTGTTCTGCATTTCCATTGATGTAATTGAAGAGAAAGCCCAGTCAATAATTCTACAGTGCTTTCTCTTTTATCCGCAAGATAATCTCTACCATATGAACACCGTCAGCTGAACTTAATGATAAAGGCCAAAAAACGGTGTGACCAGAATGTAATTTTTAACATTTAGAAACATCCAATTTAAATGGCTCATTCGGCTAATCCATCTGTCAGGCGTGTAAAGCTGAAACTTAAAGGAGCTTTTACAGTCTTTATCTCTGGTTAAAAATAAAATAAAAAATAAGCTTTTTTTCCATTGGCAAGGCATGGCTACAAATTTATTAGGTGGACATTGAAAACCTGGTCTTCATTGATATAGATAGTTCTCTCCTAGTAACCACAGTGTTTGGGGAGTGTTTGAAGTTAGCCAAAAAAGCCAATGCAATCCTAAATTGCATTATCAGAGGGATACAATCAAGATCAAGGGAGGTACTAATACCACTGTATAAAGCCTTAGTAAGGCCACATCTAGAGTCCTGCATCCAGTTTTGGTCACCACACTGTAAAAAACATGTTGAGACTCTAGAAAAATTGCAGAGAAGAGCAACCAGGATGAGGAGGGGACTGGAGGCTAAAACATGAAGAACGGTTGCAGGAACTGGGCCTGGCTTGTCTAGGGAAGAGAAGGACCAGGGGAGACAGGAGGGCATCTTCCAATATTTGAGGGGCTGCCACAGAGAGAAGGAGGAAGGGAGTCAAGCTATTTTCTAAGGCACCTGAAGGCCAGACAAGGAATAATGGATGGAAACTGAACAATGAGAGATTCAATCTGGAAATAAGGAGAAACTTTCTGACAGTGAGAAGAATCAACCGATGGAACAGAAGTTGCCCTTGGAAGTTGTGGGAGCATCATCACTTGAGACTTTCAGGAAGAGATTGGACTCCCATCTGTCAGAAATAGTGTAGGGTCTCCTGCTTGGGCAGGGGGTTGGACTAGATGACCTGCAAGGTCCCTTCCAACTCCAATTATCTGTTATAGAAGTTACAACAATGGCACTAAAAAAAGTGACTTATGACAGGGCCTCACTCTTATGATGGTGGTAGCATCTCACTGACAGTGAGAAAAGTAGAACAGAAGTTGGGGTGTCCCATCACTGGAGCTTTTCAAGAAGAGATTGGACAACCATTTGTCTGAAATGATACAGGGTTTCATGCATGAGTGGGGGGGTTGGACTGGAAGACCTCCCAGGTCCCTTCCGACTCTGACATTCTTGATACTTCGACCTTCCTATCCCTGTGGTTGAACATCTCCATCTCATCCTTGTGGGGAGACAGACCTGTCTGGAGAAAGCAAACTCAAGCCTTGGCTCGTTTCCCCAGCTGTGTCCTTCTTACTCATTGATTTTGCAACCCAAGGAGCTTGTTAAGGCCCGGTCCCACTGCACTTATGGATGCAAAGAGGATGTAGAAACGTTAGAAAAAGCTTGCCATCCGTTGGAAAACCGCTACTGCATCCGTTGGGTACGTCATTGCATACCGTGTTGTCATACGCTTCTATCCGTCGAGCATTGTCCGTCCACGTGCAATTTCATCCGGCGCAAGAAGTTTGAGCTCCAAAACTTTGTGAACAGAATATGAACTTTCCCACCACGTATGATGTACATCCGCGACATATACGGGCCAACAAAACATCTATGTCCCATTATCAATCCGCTGTATCCTCTGCATCCCTCTGGCCATGCACCTCAACTCACATCCGCTGCAGCTGAACCGGAAAGAGGGAGGAAACAACAAGGTAAACGGAACGTCTACACAGCGATAGTAGCATGGAAATAGAAAGGATGCGTTTGCATCCGATATATCATCCGCGCGGCGCATCTTTAGGTGTACGTGATGCATCCGCTTATCTGCTATGCGCGTTTGAAATTTCTCCCTACGTGCGGAACCCTTCGGAGGGTGTCATCCGCTTCCATCCGCTGTGCATCGCTAGCGCTTCCCATGAACATGCCGTTAACATCCCCGCTACATACTATCCGTCTGTTCTTTTCCTCTCTTTTCCGTTCCGTTTTGTGCAAATTTTCGCCACTCTTTTGAACGCGGATGACCAATGGATGCGAGCCACCCCCGAAATTTTGCTCATCTGCTGTGTCCTTTAGGCATACGTTTTGCGTCCGTTGGCCAGTGGGACTGGGCCTTTAGCAGCTTAGGGATGCTTGCTGTAGCATCAAGGTAGATAACGCACCCTTTCTGGATCATTTCGGGGCCTGTTTGCTGAAGAAGAACCCCCTAATCAGCTTGTTGGAGGTTCAGCTGCTCTCATTTCGGAGACCTTTCTCTTACGGTTCTCTTTCTCTTTCTCCTCTAAAGGGAGGGGACAAAAAATAACATTAAAAAAACAACAACCCTATCCTGAGCTCCATAGCACCTGCCTCTGATCTGGCTTGTCAGGGTGTTGAGAGCTCAAGACCCGGGGAAGGTTTCAGTGGGAAATGTTGCCATTGATTAAAACAGAGTTTTGAGTCCCAGCAACTGTACGTATAAAAAGGTTGCTATGGAAACAGGCTCTTGGTACTGTCCAGGTTTCAAAACCATGTTCTCTCTCTCTCTCTCTTTCTTCCTCTCTCCATCTCTCTCCTTCTCCCTTTCTCTCTCTCTCTATCTCCCTCTCTCTCTCCTTCTCCTCCCTCTCTCTCTCCTTCTCCTTCTCTTTCTCTCCTTCTCCTTCTCCTTCTCCCTCTCTCTCCTCCTTCTCTCTCTCTCTCTCCTTCTCCCTCTCTCTCTCTCCTTCTCCCTCTCTCTCTCCTTCTCCCTCTCCCTCTCCTTCTCTCTCTCTCCTCCTTCTCTCTCTCTTTCTCCTTCTCTCTCTCTCCTTCTCCCTCTCCCTCTCTCCTTCTCCTCTCTCTCCTTCTCCTTCTCTCTCTCTTTCTCCTTCTTCTCCCCCCCTCTCCTTCCCCCCCTTTTACTTTGCTTGCTTTGTTGATGATCCCTAATTGTTTGGGGGAGATAATAACCAGAGTTTTTGTTTGAAAAGGGCATGTCTTCTTCAAGACGTTGCCCCTGGAAAGAGGGCACAATCAAGGATGTGGAGATTATTTGCATGGACCTTCTCCAGAACTTTCTTTGAAGTTTGAATCTCATGGGGGTGGGTAGGAGAGAAGATGGCAAGGGGAACTTCTTCACTGGAGAATAAAAATACGATGAACGGTTGCAGAAACTGGAATGTTTTGTGAGTGCAATGTGATGCAGCTGCCAAAAAAAGCCAATGCAGTCCTGGGCTGCATCAATAGAAGGATAGCAGCACCAGGTGTCCTGCCCTTGTTAGAGTCGGACTCTGAGGGAGAGGAGGAACAGCCAACAGGGAGTGGAGGTGTGTCTCCAGAGGTTGTGGAGGAGGCTGGGGAAGGGCAGAGGCCGGCTGGGCAGTTAGAGGAAGAACCAGGCCCATCCCCTCTTCATCCGAGGGCATGCAGGGAGGAACGGAGAAAGGAGCAACTTGGCTTACGAGAGAGGAAGTGGCCATGATCCCCCTCATTGATGGCAGCTGGGGAGAATAGTATATGAGTGAGACGGTTAAAACACAGCATTGCCAGAAGCAAAGCTTGTTTTATTTTGGTCTGAAGTTATCTTGGTTGGCGTCCTTCCAACAGACTGTGCCTTGTTATCTCCTTGAAGTTGGTAACTACTTATCCTGGTCCATTCTGGAAATTCCTTCATTGTAGTTTGTTTTGGTTTTTTATTTCACCTCTATCTGCTCATTAAGTTTGGACTGTATTGCTTTCTTTTGAAGACTATTTTTGAGTACTTTTTATTTCCAGCTGAGTATTATTGAACAGTTGGAGGCATTAAAGGACATTTATTTACATTTTGGATTTTGTTATGTTTGTGTTACACTCTGGGTCATCACATCAGGATTGTGAGAAGTGATGGTATCACTTTATGTTGCATTAGTGAGGCTACACTTGGACTATTGCATCCAGTTCTGGTCACCACAATACAAGCTTTCTGAGGCCTTAGAAAGAGTGCAGAGAAGAGCAACAAAGATGACCAGGAGTCTACAAATCATGAAGAACGGCTGAAGGAATTGAATATGTCTAATCTAGCTGGTTTCTCTGTGATACAGAAAATTGCTGTGGTGAAGCAGTGGTGAGACTGCAGTATTGCAGGCTGACTCTGCCAACTGTCAGGAGTTTGATTCTGATTAGCTCAAGGTTGACTCAGTCTTCCATCCTTCCGAGGTGGGTAAAATGGGGACCCAGATTGTTGGGGGCCCTAGGCTGACTCTTTAAACCACTTAGGGAGGGCTGTAAAAGCACTGTGAAGCAATATATAAGTCTAAGACTGCTATTGGTAAGTGCTAAGGAAGGGAGAAAGAGGGAGGGAGGGAGGGAAGGAAGGAAGGAAGGAAGGAAGGAAGGAAGGAAGGAAGGAAGGAAGGAAGGAAGGAAGGAAGGATAATTCTGCCCACTGCCAGGAGTTCGATCCTGACTGGCTCAAGGTTGAGTCAGCCTTCCGTCCTTCCAAGGTGGGTAAAATGAGGACCCAGATTGTTGGGGGCAATATGCTGACTCTGTAACCTGCTTAAAGAAGGCTGTAAAGCACTGTGAAGTGATTATAAGTCTAAGTGCTATTGGTAAATGCTAAGGAAGGAAGGAAGGAAGGAAGGAAGGAAGGAAGGAAGGAAGGAAGGAAGGAAGGAAGGAAGAGAGGAAGGGAGGGAGAGTTGTGATGGCGCAGTGGTTACAATGCAGAATTGCAAGGCAAACTCAACCCACTGCCAGCAGTTTGACCCTGACTGGCTCAAGGTCGACTCAGCCTTTCATCCTTCCGTGGTCAGTAAAATGGGGACGCAGATTGTTGGGGGCCAGAGGCTGACTCTGTAATCCGCTTAGAGGGGGTTGTAAAACTCTGTGAAGTGGTATGTATATAAGTCTAAGTGCTATTGCTAGTGCTTATGGAGACAAGGACCAGGGGTGACATGATAGCAGCCTTCCAATCCTTGAGAAGCTGCCCCAAAGAAGAGGGGGGGTCAACCTCTTCTCCAAAGCACCTCAAGGCAGGAAAGGAAGTAATGGGTGGAAACTTATCAAGGAGAGAACCAATCTAAGAAGGAAGGAGAAATTTCCTGATAATTAGAACAATTATGAAGTAGAAAGGTTTGTCTCCAATGGGGGGACGCGGTGGCTCAGTGGCTAAGATGCTGAGCTTGTCGATCAGAAAGGTCGGCAGTTCGGCGGTTTGGATCCCTAGCGCCGCGTAACGGAGTGAGCTCCCGTTCCTTGTCCCAGCTTCTGCCAACCTAGCAGTTCGAAAGCACGTAAAAAATGCAAGTAGAAAAATAGGGTCCCCTTTGGTGGGAAGGGAACAGTGTTCTGTGCCCCTTTGGTGTTTCGTCATGCCGGCCACATGTCCATGGAGGCATCTTCGGACAGCACTGGCTCTTCTTCTCTCGTTCATTTTGAAATGGAAATGAGCACCAGCCCCTTGAGTCGGAAATGACCAGCATGTATGTGCAAGGGGAACCTTTACCGTTACCTTGTACCCCAGTACAAGGCTCCTGGAGGCTTTCAAGAACCAACTGGACAGTAATTTGTCTGGAATGGTATAGGACAGTGGTGGCTCATCTTTTTGATCTCCTCTGCCAAAACTTGTGCGTGCACTTGCGCTTGCGTGCTTGTGTGCCAGCACCCAGAACCCCCCCCCATGCCCCTGTGCATGTGCATGGAATCCCCCCCACGCTACCCCCTTACCTGCACTGCACCTCCCTTTTCGGCCTCCCAGATGAAAGCCTGAAAAGTAGGCCCATTTCGTCACTTCCAGTATGTCTGGAAATACAGGAAGTGACAAAATGGGCCTATTTTGGGGGCTGCAAAGGCTTTCCTCGAGCCTCTGGGAGGCCAAAAAAGGCCTCAAACGGGCCGAAAATCAGCTGTGAGGCGCACGCATGCGCAGTGAGGTAAGTTTGCCTGCAGCTGACGTGCTGGCACAAATGGTTCTGCGTGCCACAGGTTCGCCATCACGGGTATAGGATCTCCTGCTTGAGCAGAGGGTTGGACTAGAAGAAGACCTCCAAAGTCCTTTCCAAGCCTGTTATTCAGTATTCTGTATTCCTGCCTTGAGCAAGCGGTTGGACTAGATGTTGTGGTTCTCCAGCAGCAGGTGCGGACGGCTGAGGTCTCGGAGAGCGAGGACTCAGATGAGGGACCTGCATGACATGCAGGGATGGGGCCAGGACCGTCAGGGAGTGGAGATTGTGGAGGCTGGCAGCAGTTAAGAAGAGGCCCCCGAGGAGCCTGGGATCAGGGGCCCTGCGCGCAGTGGGCTGCTCGACAGGAAAGGACAGCTGGGCAACTCGGGAGAGAACGCTGGAGGTAATGGCCCCTCCTTCAAAGGAAGATAAAAGCATGTTGAGAAACGCCAGAGTTCATTTGGCAGAAGGCAAATACCGGTTTTAACACTTGAGCGCCTGATGGACTTTTAGGAATTATCTGAGTTGGTGTTTGAACTCTTTGTGTATGGGAATTCATTGCTTAGTAGCTTTATCTGGGTGTTGCATTGGAAGCCTTGCAAAGAAACCTTCGCAAGGCTTTTCTCTTGGGATCCGGAGGCGAATTGGTATGAAGCAGCTTTTACCCCGTGAGGAACAGGATATTTCAAGATGGCAGAATTGGAGAGAGAGCTATCGCAGGTTGCAAACAGCTCCTGTTGGATGAACAGCCGTACAAGAGGGGGGCAAGGGCCACCTTTTAAGTTCAGAAATGAGAAAAATGGGGGTTTTTTTGGGCCGGGGGGGAGAGATTTGGTTGTTATTTATTTTATTTTATTTTTTTAGACGCATAGCAATGAACTCAATGCCACAATTTCGGAATCGCTGTGTCGATTCTAGGGAACAATAACTAGGAACATATTTCATGTGCTTAACAATTACTAATAATATTCTTCTTAACAGCATAACCATATAATAATAACAATCACATTCACACACACACACACACGCACACATATATATATAATGTTTACATAGATTTTCATGGGTACAGGTATGCAGGTTTTGGCGTGTTCGGGTCTTTTCCTTGTAGGCTTTATGGTTCTGGAGATTTTATGATGATGCGTGAGTTGCATGACACACACACACAAATACATATTTATTAGGCTGAAATCCTTACACCCTTGAAGGTGTCTTCCTACGTCTTCTTTTCTCCCACCACAACAACCTTGTGAAGTAGGCTGGACCTGAGAAGAGAAGGCATCCAGGTGGCTTCCACGCCTATGGCTTTATTTTGTTTCCTGATCTTCCTATCTGGCTTTGCAACATGGATTTAGGAAAGCTCTCGTCGTGCACCCATCCCTAAGAAAAAGTGAACTGATCAAGGACCTAAGATGCAAAATGGGGACAATAAAATTATTCTGCGGCAGCTGAAGAAACAGCCTGCCTTACTCAGTCTCAAAAGTTGGATTAAGATTTTGTGCCCGTCTAAAAAAGGCAACCTGNATTTTGTGCCCGTCTAAAAAAGGCAACCTGTAGTGACGCTGTGTTAAAGAAATGCAGGCATATCTGTACTCTCCCTCATGCTTTACAAAATGTGGGTCCTTGATGCTCTCTTAGCTTGGGTGTTTTCCTGCAAACATTTCATGACCCAACTGGGTAACTTCACCAGTGCAATCGGTTGAGGTTTTGCCTACATGCAATTTTTCCCCGTTTGCGATTATAAATGGCCGCAACAGAAGAGAATGTTCATAGCTCTAGGTTGAACTGTGGGGTCCTTGGTGGTCTCTGGATTTGGTTGGTTTTCTTGCAGGTGTTTCGTGACCCCACTAGGGAATGTCATCAGGGCTCAAAGGCTTGGGGGTGAAGGTTTATAA
>BHFT01013973.1:0-47415 GCA_004320025.1 Laticauda laticaudata | reverse complement strand
CCACTCTTTCCATCCACATGGCCTCCATTCTGGAGATTCCCTCGCTTCATCATGTTTTCCATCTTTTATTTTCAACTTTTATCAATTGCATTTGTCAAGACTTTGTTTTGAATTGCCCAAAGTCATTGGAAATCAGGGGCATTCAATTAACTATGTATGTATATATGTATGAATGCATGCATGTATTGCTTTGTTCTTTGGTAACACTGTGGTGATTGTTGTTACTACGGTTCACTGTTCACAGTCAGACAGACTGGATCTGGCTTTTATCAAATCGTGCTCAAGAACCTGGGATAAGCAGATGTCGTGGTTTAATGGTAGTAATCGTTATTGTTGTTGTTGTTGTTGGTTGCGCAATCAGCCAGGTATTCAGACTGGATTTAGCCTTTTGTCCAACTCTCAAGTCCTTCCCAAGGACTGGAGATAGGCAAATGTCTTTCTTTGAAGGTGTCATAGGTCTCTTTCACAGGATGTAAGCTGTTCTGAGCAAACATAGAACATAATAATAGAAATAATAGAGTTGGAAGGGACCTTGGAGGCCATCCAGTCCAACCCCCTGCTCAAGCAAGAAACCCTAAAGCATTCTAGGCAAATGGCAGTCCAGCTTCTTCAGGAAGACCTCCAGTGATGGAGCACCCACAACTTCTGGTGGCAAGCTGTTCCACTGGTTGATTGTTCTCAGTGTCACAAAGTTTCTTCTTAGTTCCCAATTGCTTCTCTCCTTGATGAGTTTTCACCCATTGGTGCTCGTCTTGCCTTTTGGTGCTTTGGAAAATAGTTTGGAACCCCCACTCATCTTTGAAGGAGCCCCTCAAATATTGGAAGACTGCTGTCATGTCTCCCCTGGTCCTTCTTTTCATTAGACTAGCCATACCCAATTCCTGTAACCGTTCTTCAATTACCCATCAGTCAATTGCAAAGCTGCCTCTTGCAATTGACTGATGGGGTTTTGCGAATGCTGACAGTACTCAGTGTGCTCTAGCTGTGTGCTCCAAATGCACCTATTACTATTAGCATTATGTTTTGCTCTCTTTTGCCGCAGTCATTCCATTTCTGTTCTCTTCTGCTGACCGCAGCTATCCACCATCCATTATTGTTTATTTGGTTCAGAGAATTGATTCACAGCAGTCCCTTGCTGGCAAACTGGAGTTTTTTGTCAAATTTCAAGAAGGAAGTGTTTTCCAATTGCACCGGAGAAACTCTCCCAGCTGGACTCTCCAATGTGGCAAATGCAAGTCCTTCAACAAAGATGCAATCTACCCAGAAAAATTGTGATTTTCCTAAAAAAAGGCATCACAAATAAAGATGGCCTTGGAAGTCACAGCTGTACAAGTAGTCCTTGACTTAAAAACAATGGCTACAAACCTGCCTTCCATGGAGAACCTGTATCCTGCACGAGTGAAAAAGAGGGCTGTGAAAATATCTACAGACCCCTCACATCCTGGACATAAACTGTTTCAACTCCCTCCCTCAAAATGACACTATAGAGCCCTGCACACAGAACAACTAGACACAAGGACAGTTTTCCCCCAAAAGCCATCACTCTGCTAAACAAATAATTCCCTCAACACTGTCCAACTATTTACAAAGTCTGCACTACTATTAATATTAATCTTCTCATCATCACCCATCCCGTCCCACTTGTGACTGTAGGACTGTAACTTTGTCGCTTGTATCCTTACGATTTATTTGGACTATTTCCTGGTATGATTTGATTGCTTATTGTACCCTATGACTATTATTAAGTGTTGCACCTGATGATTCTTGACAAATGTGTCTTTTCTCTTATGTACACTGAGAGCATTTGCACCAAGACAAATACCTTGTGTGTCCAATCACACTTGGCCAGTAAAGAATTCTATTCTATTCCATTCTATTCTTATTCTATTCTATTCTCCATTCCATATTTTATTCCATTCCATTTCTATCCTATTCCTATTTTTATTCTATTCTTCATTCCATATTCTATTCTATTCTTCATTCCATATTCTATTCTATTCTATTTTTATTTCTCTTCTCCATTCCATGTTTTATTTCATTCCTATTCTTATTCTATTCTCATTCCATTCCATTCTATTCTATTCTACAACCATTCATTCAAAGTTACAATGGCACTGAAAAAAGTGACTGATGACCATTTTTCACACTTACGTTGCAGCATCTCCAGGGTCACTGTAGTCAAAATCTGGACGCTTGGCCACTGGTTCCTATTTATGACAGTTTGCATGTCTCGGGGTCATGCAATCCCCTTTTATGACCTTCTGACAAGCAAAGTCA
Source organism: Laticauda laticaudata (assembly GCA_004320025.1). NCBI lineage: Eukaryota > Metazoa > Chordata > Lepidosauria > Squamata > Elapidae > Laticauda > Laticauda laticaudata. The sequence goes on along the minus strand of BHFT01013973.1, from coordinate 45,138 downwards.
ATGGGGGAACCTGGATTCATTTAACAACCATGTTTGCTCATTTAGCAACTGTAGCAATTCACTTAACACGGGTGGCAAGAAAGGTTGTAAAATGGGAGGGATTCACTTAACAACCATCATGCTCAACAACCAAAATGTTGGGCTCGATTGCAATGCTAAGTGACCACCGCATCAAATTGGCTCTGAGCCCGAAGAATTTCTCTGTGCAATGCATACAAGGAAGCCTAACCCTTTGGGAAATGAACAATGTAGGCTTTAATTAACTGGTAAATGCCACCCAGGTGAAGGAGATTGGGGGAAAATATCAGAAAACGATGTAAAAATGTCAGCCCTCCATCATCCAATAGAAAAAGGAGGGGGAGGGGGAGGAGGAGAAAGAAGAAGAAGGAGGAGGAGGAGGAGGAAGAAGGGGAAGAGGAAGAGGAAGGAGGAAGAGGAGGAGGAGGAGAGGGAGAAGGAGGAAAGACTTTTGTGATTCCCTCAGCTCTTTGTAAATTTATACACACTTTGAAAAGCTTTGACAGTCATTGTGCCAAGCCTGAAAAAGCCGACTGGGTCTTCATTAAAAACTGCAGGTTTTTTAAAGGAAAAAGAACCACCCAGATTTGGGATGGTTTTATTAATTGTATTGGCTTTGGGCAGTTGAATTAAGGAATGCCCAGTTTTAAATTAGGATGTCTAGGGAAAAGGGGAGATAGGAAGCAGCAGGAAAAATAACTCTAAAATAACCAATAACAACAAATGCAGAAGGATTGGTGTGGGATTTTTTTTGGTGAGGTAAGAAAATTGGAATGTGGCTATCATATTCTGCTTCAGGAAATGGTATCTCCTAGTTTTAAGACAGACAATTTTGGGGGAAATTTTCCTTTTATTGTCTAAGAACCTCAATGGGACCAATGCTGCTCTCTGAGGTTGTTGGTTTTCTTGCAGACATTTCATTACTGAACTAAGTAACATCATTAATGTTAGCACATCCGAGCACTGACAATGTTCTCTAGCTGGGTCATAAAAGGTTTGCAAAAAAGTTTCCAAGCTCTGAGCAATAAAGACCTCACATTCCTCCTCCTCCTCTTCCTCCTCCTCTCCATTAACTCCACTCCCTGGGAGCACTGATTATGTTACCTAGTTGGGAAATGAAATATCTGCAAGGAAATATAACCAAGTCAGAGAGTACCAAGAATCTCACAGTCCTCCTCCTCCTCCTCCTCCTCCTCCTCCTCCTCCTCTTCCTCCTCCTCTTCCTCAACTCTACNACCAAGAATCTCACAGTCCTCCTCCTCCTCCTCCTCCTCCTCCTCCTCCTCCTCTTCCTCCTCCTCTTCCTCAACTCTACTCCCGTATAGCTCTGATGAAGTTACCCTAGTTAGGTAATGAAAAATCTGCAAGGAAATAATCAAACTCAGAGAGCACTCAGGACCAAACCACCACCTCCTCCTCGCACAGATGATTTACCTAGTTTGGCAATGAAACATCTGCAAGATTGGAAAACACTAAGAATTGTGGTCGTATTTCCAAACCCTGCAGTTGAAATAATAATGATTGAAGGAAGTTTCTTTGGAAACCTTGGATTTGGACACTGAAACACTGTCTAAGTACACATTTACAAAGACCCTGTTCCTCATAGTTTATGCCAGGGCTGCAGAAATGCTCTTCATCGGGTTCTGACCAGTTCTGGAGAACCGGTAGCAGAAATTTTGAGTAGTTTGGAGAAGCAGCTAATCCCACGTCTGATTGGCTCCATCCCCATCTATTCTCTGCCTCCCGAGTCCCAATTTATTGGCTGGGTCTTCTTTGGTTGCCCTGCCCAGGAGAATGGAGCTGAAAAGCAGGTTAGTGGGAAGGGATTTTGCAGTATCCTTCCCCTGCCATGCCCATCAAGCCACGCCCACAGAACCAGTAGTAAAAAAAAAAAATTGAACCCCACCACTGCAGGGGTGTCCTGCCAGGCTGGCTGGGAGATTCTGGGAGTTGAACTCCACAGAATCTTTAAAGCTGCTAAGGTTGGACACCCCTGGCTTATACAAATGCCCAAGAAAAGCCAGATCTCCAGATCCTTAATTGTCTTCCCAAATGCTAATCACAGCATGCAAATCTTGCCTCTTGCTTTGTATGATGGAGCACGCCTCCCTCTTCATTTAAACAAGAGCTGTTTTTAATTCCAGTTAGGAAATTGATTGTTCATACTTCTTTCGGCCTTTCTTTTGAAAAAAAGAAAAAGATGATGATGATGAAACAAAGAACCCAAACAGCCTAAGATGAATCATAAATAACATGAATGGAAACTCAAAGACTCCGGAGTGTATATCACTTTTTTTTTTTTTTTTTGGATCGATACGGGTGGTGTAAATTGCCGTAAAGACATTTTAAGAGTCATTCAGGACCCTTCTCCAACACGATTTGCAGGGAGAAGAGACAGCACGGCTGCGCATCTCGGGCACGTAAAGCAGCCAGCCAAAACATCAAGATGAGTTAATGGCTTGATTCATGTTTGTAATTGGTTTTTCCACGCCTAGGCGGCTGGTGGGTTGATTATTGTTTGTAACAGGGTTGGTGCGGTTGAGTTGAAACCATGCCTCTTCTAATCTGATCAGCCAAATTGGCTCTTCTAAACTCTGCTCTCCTCCCCACATGCCTTCAATGTTTTGCTGGGCATGATGGGCAGAATCTCAGGAAGCCACTGAAAACTAGACGGGGCAAATTCTGCCCCCATCCAAACCAGGAAGAGTGTTACGCACCCATTATCAAAAGAGGCATACACACACTACAGGTGGTCTTCAGCCGGTTCTGACCGGTTCTAGAAAAGTGGTTGCAGAAATTTTGAGTAGTTTGGAGAACTGGCAAATCCCACCTCTGACTGGCCCCGCCAACCCCAATCTCTTCTCTGCCTCCCATCGAGTCCCAGCTGATCGTCTGGGTCTTCTTTGGTTGCCCTGCCCAGGAGAACAGAGCTGGAAAGCAGGTTAGTGGGGTGGGGAGGGAATGGAGATNCAGGAGAACAGAGCTGGAAAGCAGGTTAGTGGGGTGGGGAGGGAATGGAGATTTTACAGTATCCTTCCCCTGCCACGCCCACCAAGCCACACGCACAGAACCAGTCGTAAAAAAATTTGAATCCCAACACTGATACATACCAGAGGTGCAGAGTGGATGAGTGGACAGATGGAGAAATAGAGGATGGATGGATGGATGGATGGATGAACGGACGGACAGACAGACAGACAGACAGACAGACAGACAAACAATGGATGGATGTCAAAAGAGATTTTTGGTCCTTCAGGTTGTGGTTGTTCCAATGATGCTTTTTTTTTTTTCAAGAGGCAACTGGACTTTATGGTTTTTCTTTGAAGTCATTTCCCTTCTCATCCAAGAAGCTTCTTCAACTCCTTGAAGGAAGCTTTTTGGATGAGAAGCAAAATGTCTTCAAAGAAAAACCATAAAGTCCAGTTGCCTCTTGAAAAAAAAAAAGAAGCACCTTTGGGATAACGGATGGATGGAAAAATAATGTATGGATAATGAAATAGTGGGTGGGTGGGTGGATGGACAATGGATAGATGGACGGATAGATAGATAATGAATGGATAATTAGGGACTGGATGGATAATGAATGGATATATAGACAGAGGATGAATTTATAGATAATGAATGGATGGATGATAGATGGATAGATATGTAGACAGACAGACAGGATGATGGATGAATGAATAGATGTATGTATGGGTGAATAAACAGAAGGATGGATAGATATTGAATGGATGGATGGATGGATGGATGGATGGACAACAAGGAAGGATGAGAGATTCTGGGAGTTGGTCTTTAAGTTGCTAAGATTGAGAAATACTAACACTAAGTTACTCCTAAGGGTAACTGTAAAGGATATTGCAAACCCACAGGATAAGGAGAGAAGGGCAATCCATAGGAACATAGCAGTAAAGCAGGGCAATAAGTTTTCCTAACAGTTTGGCAGAACATCTGCCCACTGGCAAGAAATTTCGACAGGTCCTTCCATTTGCTCACCCTCCAGTCCTTCCCTGTGGTACTCCTGCCTAGCCCGGCTTAAGAAAGCCGAGAGAAAGAGAGGCATTGCCCTCTCTCCTGTCAATCACGCCTCGGTGAAACCTGCCAGGCCGATGCTTTCATGCAGAATTAAAGTCTGGCTAATCAAGGTTTTCCGAGGAAGGGTGAGAGACAACTGGTGAAAGATGGACGGTTGAGCCAGGGTGGAGAACGAAGCGAAATGTCTTTGAATTATGGATCGGGAGCCAGTTACCAAGACTCCCGCACGCCCGGCGAGTGGAGGACGAATCAATCCATTCTCTTCCTCCTCCGGGCGCTCACAGAGGATGCAAGTGAGCGATTGACTCGAGCAAAGCCAAGGATGAAGGCCAAGGGAAGAAGAAGATGGATGCAGAGGGCCTGGAAGAATCGTCCAATGTCCTTGGACGAGGGATGGAGCATCGGCAGGGACCTTTAGAGACAATCACCAGTCATCCCAACCGGATGGGGCTGCACGGACTTATTAAGAGATGATAGATGGAAGGAAGCCTTGCTCCGCTCCTTCCTCCCAGCAGAGGGTTGTCCCCAAGTCTCTCCTGGCTCTTTAAGGAGCCCCTGGGGGCGCGGGGGTTAGGATGCAGTATTGCAGACAGGGTCTGTCCGCTGCCAGGAGTTTGATCCTGACCGGCTCACGGGTGACTCAGCCTTCCGAAGTCAAGTAAAATGAGGATCCAGATTATTGAGGGCAAGGAAATAAAAATAAAATAATAAAATAAAAATAAATTAAACAAACAAACAAATAAACAAATAAATAAATAAACAAATTAAAAAATAAGTACATTTTAAAAAACCCTTATTTTGCAAAGCTTCTTCTCCGGCAACATTGAATTGCGAACTAGGGCATACAAAACTTTTGCTACTGACATAACAACTGCAGTGATCCAGTTAGCAACCGTGGTGAGAAAGGTCGTAAAATGAGGCAAAGCTCAACAACTGTCTTAACTAGACGTGGAATATTTGGGCTCAGTTCAGGGGTGGGCTTCAAATTTTTTAGCAAGGGGCTTTCTGCCCTAATGACTGGGTGGGTGGGCATGGCTGGCTGGGTGGGCATGGCTGGATGGTCATGTGGCTGGCTGGGCGTGACCAACTCGACGTTGCTTTTTTGCCTTAATTACTTAAAAAAAGGATATATACCCAAAAGTTGTTTATTATTTCATGCACTTAATACTCAAATAAAAGACTGGGTGAAACCAGCCTTAATGGCAGTGACTTGAGAAGGATCTTGGAGTCTTTGTGGAGTTTCTGGTGAGTTACGTGATTCTTATTATTTGGGAATTAATCCCCTCAGAGGCTAGTGACTACATTATCAGATTTTCTCCATGGCTCTCCCCCGGAAGAGCTGAGTGGATTGTTTATTTAGCTTGCCACACTTTGATGAGGTGTGAAATGCTCCTGGCTGAACGCCCAGAAGTTCAATTAAGCCTATTAAAAGCTTTTCATTGCTGCTTGTCTTGCTGAGGTTATTGGGGGCTCTCTGAACCCCTCCGATCTTACCTAGGAGCTCTCCCAAGCCCCTGTGAGCCCCCAGCAGCCCACCTCTGGCTCAATTGTGCTTGTAAGTCGAGGACTTCCTGTAATCACAGATCAATCCTAAAGTTGGTTCAGCTTTCTAACATTTGTTTCTTTTTGCATTTTTGCTTTGCAGTAAGCTTGAATAAAATATTTTTATTCTTTCTTTCTGCATATGTGCTTTCCTTGCTTCTTTCTTTCTTTCTTTCTTTTTTTCTTACCTTCCTTCCTTTTTTCTTTCTTTCCTTTCTTTCTTTCTCCTGCTCTGCATTAGCTTGTCTTAATTCCTTGTACGTTGCAAAAACATTCACAAAAATTTATATAAAATTAATCAAGGGATATTTTTTTGTAATGCAAAATGAAAGCGGTGCTTATGCAAGGTTTGTTAACTCACCTCCATTTGCTCCCTCTGGCCTAATCAAAGGGCAGGCAGAAAAAAAATAACAAAAATTAAAACCATCCTTTTTTCTTTTTTTTTAACTACTTCTACATCACAGCACCAATCTATCCAGACAAAACAATTCCAAACAGGAATATCTTGTTATAACAAGCTAGTGACTTAGAAGCAAGTTTTCAATCATTTTCATCCTCCTGCTGAGATAGGTGCCTTTAATAAGAAGGAAATTCCTTTCTAATGACACCGGGATGAGTGCAGGAGGGTTCTGAAGGAGAAAATAAAAAGTGCTGTCGTGCCAGAGCGACAAAAGGACAGGTGAAATATTTCCATTAATTTTTTTTTTTTTTTTTCTGGTAGAGAATTCTGCTTTTGATCGTCTTTCTTTTATGAACAAGGAGATGACAGCAGGCCAAAGGGCTCGCCTTCATCTCTTCCTGTCTCTCAGAGATGTTCAAGAAGCAATTACCAAAACAACCAAACAACAAAAAAGAAAAAAAAGAAAAAGAGGAGAAAGAAAGAACAACAGAAAGAAAGAAAGAGGGAGGGAGGGAGGGAGGAAGGAAGGAAGGAAGGAAGGAAGGAAGGAAGGAAGGAAGGAAGGAAGGAAGGAAGGAAGGAAGGAAGGGCTGTGATGGCACAGTGGTGAGGCTGCAGTCTTACAGTTAATTCTGCCCACTGCCAGGAGTTCGATCCTGACCGGCTCAAGGTTAACTCAGCCTTCCATCCTTCTGAGGTGGGTAAAATGAAGTCTCAGATTGTTAGGTGCAAGAGACAGACTATGTAAACTGCTTAGAGAGGGCTGGAAAACACTGTGAAGCAATATATAAGTCTAAGGGCTATTGGTAAGTGGGAGGGAGGGAGGGAAGGAAGGAAGGAAGGAAGGAAGGAAGGAAGGAAGGAAGGAAGGAGCGTGATGGTGCAGATAGTGGACTTTATATAGAGATCTGGGATCATATCTCAGAAGGGCAGATGGCTCTTTTAATACTTTCATCGGTTTATTTTTAATTTAATTTAATTTTACCTTTATTTTACTTGTAGCCCTCAACTTGCAACACTTCATTGAGTGACCACTCAAAGTTGCAATGGCATTTTAAAAAAGTGACATCTAAGACTGTTTTTCACATTAACGAGCCTTGGAGAAGAAGGTCTCCGGGCAGGGTACAATAAAATGTTAAAAATAAATAAAACCACTGCATATAAATTCAAAATTTTAGAAGGCGGTAAGGACAATTAAACCTTGCTTTAAAAAAAGAAATTACAGGTCATCCTTGACTTATCACCTGAGCGGAGGGTTGGACTAGATGACCTCGAAGGTCTCTTCCAGCTCTATTCCTTGTTTGTGGGTGCATTTCTTGTCCATTCTTCCAGGAAGGGGTGGAGAAGAAGGAATTGTCCGCCACGTTAAAAAGAAAACAGATATCCTTATTTTCAGAATGGGATATTTAGAGACAGACGGATCGGGGGTGTTTTTTTTTTATTCTTTTATTCTTTTTTTTTGCTCCCTCTTCCTGTCCCTTGGGCCTTCCTGAAAAAGATCTTGTCCCTTCCAAATATTTATATCTGCACAAACAAAACAATAATCCCTGGCATTCATTTGCAGCTGTCAGTCGATAAAAGAATCCAGGTAGAACCGACTCCTGGGACCCGGTATGGATTCCCTCGGCTCTCTGCCGAGCGTAACTGGAAACCTCCCCTCTCCTTTGGTTATCTGAGCCTCCATTCCCTGGCCACATCAATAATGATATTTATGTCTGCATAAACACAATTGGTAAGCAACTTTTTCCTTGCTGCTTTGGATGCCCCCCTGTATTATTGATCCTGGAAAGGCAGAGTTGGCCAAAAAGAGTGTTATCCGGTATTAATAAATATCTGGGTTTTTTTTTNAAGAGTGTTATCCGGTATTAATAAATATCTGGGTTTTTTTTTTCTCTTATGCAGTTGAAGGCATCAACGTGGATGCCCCTTAATGGGTCATGTGAGGAAGGGGCTGATGTATTTATTTGCATCTCTGCCAATTTGGTAGATGAGACGGCTTACAATGAGAGCTAACTTGACACCTAAGCATTGGAGAGTGGAATTTGTCAACCTTTGGCTGCTTTGAGATGGGTGGACTTCAACTCCCAGAATCCCCCAGCCAGTAGGCTTTGAGATGGGTGGACTTCAACTCCCAGAATCCCCCAGCCAGCAGGCTTTAACTCCTAGAATTCCCAAGTCAAGCATGTTTTGAGACGAGTGGACTTCAATTCCCAGAATCCCCCAGCCAGCATGCTTTAAGGCAGGTGGATTCCAACTCCCAGAATTCCCCAGCAAAGAATGCTTTGAGATGGATGGACTCCAACTCCCACAATCCCCCAGCCAGCAGTGAATTAAAAAAATAACCCAGCTTGATTCGCGGATGTAGCAGGCAAGGCCCAATTTAGGCTCAGTGATAGCAACCACCACACATATACAACCATTGCAACATGTCGCATGATCATAATTCAGATGCTAGAGCCCACTGTAACTACATAGCCAAAAAAGTATTAAGAGTTGTTAACCTAATCTTACACAGCTTTTTCTCTGGTAATATTACACTAATAACTGGACAAAACATTTGCTAGACCAATACTTGAATACAGCTCATCAGTCTGGAACCCACATTATATATCTGATATGAACACAGTTGAGAAAGTCCAGAAATATTTCACAAGACGAGTTCTCCACTCCTCTACTCGTTGCAGAAGACCTGATGCCACCAGACTCGAAATTCTAGACCTAGAAAACCGAGAACTACGCCGCCTCCGGTCCGAAGTCTAGTATATAAAATCATACATTGCAATGTCCTACCTGTCAATGAATACTTCAGCTTCAACCATAACAACTCAAGAGCACACAATAGATACAAACTCAAGGTTAACTGCAACAAACTTGATTGCAGGAAATACGACTTCAGCAATAACAGAGCGGTCAATGTCTGGAATCCTCTACCTGACTCTGGTTTCTTCCCCAAACCCCAAAAACTTTAACCTTAGCCTGTCTACTATTGACCTCACCCCTTTCCTAAGAGGTCTGTAGGGGGCGTGCATAAGTGCACCAACATGCTTACCGTCCCTGTCCTATTGTTTCTTTTATTTTTCTTATATGTATCCATGTATTCATAACTATGTTTTTACTTATACCCATCAGCTTGTAAGCAATTGACAAACCAAATAAAATAAAAAAATAAAATTAAAATAAAAACATGATTTATGACTGGTCCTCACATATACAACCATTGCAACATGTCGCACAATCATAATTCAGATGCTTGGCAACTGGCATGTATCCATGCCTGTCTGCAGCATCCCAGGGTCATGTGATTACCATTTGAGACCTTCCCAGCTGGCTTCTAACAAAAAAACTCAAAGGAGAAAGCCGCAGTTGCTTAATGACCACATGATTCACTTAACAACACAGCCAGAGGTGGGATTCAAAAATCCCAGCAATCAGTTGCTGGGTGGCCATGGCCATGGTGGGCGTGGCTTACCAGAACTTCTGGGAGGGCCGTTTTTTGCCTTCCCTCAGGCCTCTGCACAGATCCTAGTCTTACCTGCATTGAAAATGGGCCACGTGGAGATTCCTGGGAAGGGAGAGGCAGGTGGGGCCAGCCGGTTGGTTCAACTACTGGTCCAGTGAACCAGATGCAAATTTAACATCTGGTTCACTCGAACCAGTCTGAACTGGTAGAATCAGGGGTGGGATTCTACCAGTTCGCACCTATTCACTCGAACCAGTTGTTAACAACCTAAGCAGTAAAGAGAACCGGTTGTTAGAAGAAATTACTGGTCTAATCCTGGAAGGAAGCCAGGAAGGAAACATTCTAGTGTTGCTTAGAGAAACTGCCTCTCCGTTAACCCTTATTACATTCTTGGCAGGACGAGACTTCCTGTCTCAGGAACTTCTCTGGAGTTTTTTCCCCTCCTTTGCTGGTACTTTGCTTGTGTGGAGTGTCCATTCAAAGTTACATTGGCACTGAAAAAAGTGACTTATGACCATTTTTCACACTTACGACTGTTGCAGAATCCCCACAGTCATGAGAGGACAGGCGAGGAGATGCAGACCTCGATGTGAGTGATATTGAGTTGGCCACACCCAGCCAATAACATGACCACCAAGCCATGTCCACCAGTCACATGACCATCAAGCCATGCCCACCACCGAAACCACGCCCACAGAACCAGTTGTTAAAAAATTTGAATCCCATCCCTGGGTAGAATCCCACCCCAGAACGCAGTGACTCGCTTCATAGGCATGGTGAAAATCAGGCACAACTGACTTAACAACCATCTTGCATAGTGACAGAAACCCTGCTCCCGATACACATAGACTAGGTGAAACCAGGTTTAATAGCAGTCACTGGGAGAGGGATCTTGGAGTCTTAGTGGAGAACCAGCTAAATAGGAGCCAGCCTTGTGCAGCAGCAGCCAAAAAAGCCAATCCAATCCTAAATTGCATTAACAGAGGGATACAATTGAGATCAAGGGAGGTACTAATACCACTCTATAAAGCCTTAGTAAGGCCACACCTAGAGTACTGCGTCCAGTTTTGGTCACCACATTATAAAAAAGAGATTGAGACTCTAGAAAGAGTGCAGAGAAGAGCAACCAGGATGATGAGGGGACTGGAGACTAAAACATATGAAGAACGGTTACAGGAACTGGGCAAGGCTAGTCTAGGGAAAAGAAGGACCAGGGGAGACAGGAGAGCATCTTCCAATATTTGAGGGGCTGCCACAGAAAGGAGGAAGGGGTCAAGCTATTTCTCAAAGCACCCAAAGGCCAGACAAGGAACAATGGATGGAAACTGAACAAGGAGAAATTCAACCTGGAAATAGGGAGAAACTTTCTGACAGTGAGAACAATTCACCAATTTGCCTTTGGAAGTTGTGGGAGCTTCCTCGCTGGAGGCTTTCAAGAAGAGACCGGAGAGCCATCTGTCAGAAATGGTGTAAGGTCTCCTGTTTGGGCAGGGGGTTAGACTAGATGACCTATGAGATCCCTTCCAATTCTGTTAATCTATTATTAAAATGTGACTGTTATTGACATCCAGCAGGCTCTTTAATTCCCAGTTTTTCAAGAGGAAACAATCTAGAATTGCCAGACTGACTTTGGGCATCCATCTGCTGTTATTTCAAGTATCAATGATTTAAATACAATTTCTTTTTTTAAAAAAAAATGCTATTAAAACCAGTCCTTGACTTACAACAATAGTAACCATTCAAAATTACAACAGCACTGAAAAGTGACTTATGACCGTTTTTCACACAACTGTGGCATAGTCCTGTTATCAAAGTTCACTTGGCAACTGACCTATTGTCATGCCCTTGTTGGAATCTGATTCTGAGGGAGAGGTGGAACCGCTGACAGGGAGTGGGAGTGTGGCTCTGGTGGCTGTGGAGGAAACTGGGGAAGGGCACAGTCCAGCTAGGCATTCAGTGGAAGACCCAAGCCCACCACCTCTTCATCCTAGGGAAAGCAGGGTGGAACAGAGAAGGGAACAACATGGGTTACGGGGGAGAAAAGGGCCCTGATTCCCTTCATGGGCTGCAGCTGGGAAAACAGGATTTAAAAAGGGGCGTTTGCGCACAGCACCTTGCCGGAAGCAAAGCATGTATTATCTTTGTCAAGTTTTATCTGAGTTCTGGCATCCTCCCAACTGTGCATGTTTCATTATGTTTTGAAGTCTGCAATTCCTTATCCTGCCCTGTCTGGTTAATTGCTGCAGCGTGGTTTGTGTTGGTTTTTATTTATAATTTATATGTACTTTGGGGTCGGACTGAATTTCTTCCCTTTAAAGACTGTTCTTGGGAGAGTTTTTTTCTCCAGCCGATGATAGCTGGACATTGGGGGCCACGTTGGAGGAATTAAAAGCTTACCTCCTTTTGTGACTTTTGTTGCTTTTGTGCCACGCCCCTTTGGGTCATCACACTCATATTTATGATGGTTGCAATGTCCCAAGGGATCACGTGATGCCCTTTAGCAACCTTCTGACAAGCAAAGTCAATAGAGGAAGCCAGATTCACTTAACAACCGGGTTAACTAATTTAACACCTGCATTGATTCACTAAGCAATTGTGTTATTAGTTTAACACACGGTGGTAAGGAAGCTCATGAAAATGGAGCAACAGTCACTTAACAAATGTCTCACTTCGCAACAGAAAATTTGGGGCTCAATTGTGGTCATAAGCCGAGGACCACCTGCATTAAGAACCGAACACACACACACACACTCAACAACAGAAAAAAGTAACAAAAGAGCTTCTCATACCTACGTATATCTGCAAATACGAATCTTATAACCAAAAAGTATCAATCAGGGATATAACTATATCTAATTGTAATCAAATACATTTTTCTGCCCGCAACCCCCGTTAAATTCACAATATATATTATACATGTTATGTTACTGTAAACCCTCAAGGGCATTGGTGCCTTTGCTAAGTGCATTTTCAGCCCTGTCTCTCATTCCCCTTCTTTAAAAATCTTTATAAAAACAGGCATTTATGTCTATATATGGATTTCCACACTGCAGTCTCCATGGTTTCTAGGCTCGGAGTATTTCTGCCAGCAAACGAAGATTTAATTCTTTTTACATCAGTTTTCTCCTCTCCCTCTCTTNGTCTCCATGGTTTCTAGGCTCGGAGTATTTCTGCCAGCAAACGAAGATTTAATTCTTTTTACATCAGTTTTCTCCTCTCCCTCTCTTTCTCTCTCTCTCTCTCTCTCTCTTTCTCTCTCTCTCTCTTTTTAAATTATTATTATGAAACTTTAAAGGCTGGTTGTCACACCCAGCTGACACCTTAAAGGAGCAAGACCGAAGGTGATGCAAAACATGAATCGCGGTCGTTGTTTCATCCTGTTCCCTGGTGTCTTTGCTAATATATATATTTTTTAATCCTTCCTGCCCCTTTCTAAGTTCATTTTTCTCCCTTCTGTCCATTCTTTCAGTTGCACTGCTATATAGCTGCACCGACCACTTAAAAATGACAGAAAAGTGGGTTGATGAATGGAAATATTTTTGAACTTTGCAGAAATAGCACTAGCATTTAAGACTTACATACCAACCCACAGTACTTGACAGTCATAGAAAGATAGATAGATAGATAGATAGATAGATAGATAGATAGATAGATAGATGGATGGATGGATGGATGGATGGATGGATGGATGGATGGATGGATGGATGGATGGATGGATGGAAAGGATGGATGGATGGGTGGATGCATGGATGGATGCATGGATGGATCCATTTGCTTTCATTCCTAACTGTAACAATAGCTCTTAGACTTATATACCACTTCACAGTGCTTTACAACCCTCTCTAAGTGCTTTACAGAGTCAGCCTCTCACCCCCCAACAATCTGGGTCCTCATTTTACCCACCCTGGAAGGATGGAAAGCTGAGTCAACCTTGAGCCAGTCAGGATCGAACTCGTGGAAATGGGCAGAGTCATCTGCAATATAGCTTTCTAACCACTGTGCCACCACAGCTCCTTCTTTGGTTTGGTTTTTAGAATGAGAACTCTTGTTATGCCTCTGAATTCAGGTCCATGGCATCTTTGGGGAACGTCAAAGGGGTGTCAAACTCGTGGGTGGTGTCACGGTGGTGATACGTGACGTATCGGGATTTTTTTTCCCCTTTCACGAAATCAGGCATGGGAGTGGCCAGTATGGCCACGAGCCGCGAGCTTGTCAGCCCTGGAATAGAGTCTTTTTAATGTACCACTACAATTGAGCCCAAAATTACTATTGCTGAGCGAAATAGTTGTGAAGTGAGTTTTGCCCCATTTTATGACCTTACTCGCTACAGTTCTTAGGGGAATCACTGCAAGTGCTTTACTTAGTAACCTGATGGTAAAGCGAATTGGATTTCCCTCTTGATTTTGCTTTTGAGAAGGTTGCAAAAGGAGATCATATGACCCCAGGACACTGCAAGCATCATAAATACAAGCCAGTTGCCATGCGCCTGAAATTTGATCACGTGACATTGGTCATAAGTGTAAGAAACTATCATGCATCACTTTTTTCAGTGCCGTAACATCGAAGGGTCACTACATGAATGGTTGTAAGTCAAGAACTATCTATAAACCATCATTTCCATCATGTTTGGACTCAAGAACGGAGGCTGTGCATTGAGATGAAATGGTGGGTTCGGATTCAGTTTCTTCTTTAAAACGGAATTACGGGTAGTCCTCATTTAGCGACCACAATTGGGACCACCAACTCAGTTGTTAAGTAAAGCAGTCGCTAAGTACGGGTAATCCTTGACTTACGATGGCAATAGGGGTCAGAATTTCCATCATTAAGCAAGAGGGTTGTTAAATGTCCAGTTGTTGTTTTTTTGCCACAGTTGTTAAGCGAATCACTGCCATTGTAAAGTGAGTCCCATGGTTGTTAAGCAAATCCAGATTCCCTCCTTGACCGCTTGTTGGAAGCTGGCTGGGAAGGTCACAAATAGCAATCAAGCAACCTCAGGATGCATCAACAGTCATAAATACATGCCAGTTGCCAAGCAGTTGAATTCGGATCCCCAGACCTTTGGGGAAACTATGACAGTTGTAATTCTGAGAAGCAGTTTTCGGTCCCTTTTTTCCAGCGACAATCAGTCACTAAATGGATGGTTGTAAAATCAAAGACTTGCCTGTATTTGCACAATCAATGCAACCGACATAGAGAGAGGCGTTCCCCAGGATTTCTTCTGCCTTTCATCAGTTTTTTTTTTCCCCACCCTCTTTTTTAATGCAAATGTCACACGGCGTGGTGCTGATGAATCGTGACAGCCCCTTAAATTGGATTAGCGGGCTTCCCAGATGTGCCATCCAGAAGAATATCATGACGTCTGTGTCTTCGAGAGCGCAGAGTAAGGTCCGGATGGCTCAGCATTGCAACGAGAAACAAGGCAGGCTTACTCAGTGGTCTCATTCACAGGGATGTGAATGTGGTCTCATTCACAGGGATGTCCAGTGCTGAGATTCAACATTTCTGGACTACTGGTTCTGTGGGCATGGCAGGGAAGGTTACTGCAAAATCCCCATTCTCTCCCAACTCCAGGGAGAAGTTTATTGCAAAATCCCCAATGCATCCTCACCCCACTAACCTGCTTTCCAGCTCTGTTCTCCTGCGCAGGGCAACCAAAGAAGACTCAGCTGATCAGCTGGGACTCAATGGGAGGCAGAGAATAGAATGGGGCAGGGCCAATCAGAAGGGAGGTTTGCCAATTTCCACTACTGGTTCTTGAGAACCAGTCAGAACCAGCTGAATTCCACCTCTGCAAAATCCCCATTCCCTCTTCACCCCACTAACCTGCTTTCCAGCTCCATTCTCCTGGGCAGGGAAACCAAAGAAGACCCAGCCAATCAGCTGGGACTCGGGAGGCAGAGAATAAATGGGGGCGGAGCCAATCAGTGGTGGGATTTGCCAGTTCTCTAAACTACTCAAAATTTCCGCTACCAGTTCTCCAGAACCGGTCAGAACTGGCAGAAGACCACCTCTGGTCCCCACCCCACTAAGCTTGGTGGGCGTGGCAGGGGAAGGTTACTGTAAAATCCCCATTCCCTCCCCACCCCACTCACCTGCTTTCCAGCTCCATTCTCCTGCGCAGGGCAACAAAAGAAGACCCAGCCAATCAAGTGGGATTCGATGGGAGGCAGAGAATAGATGGGGTTGGCGGGGCCAGTCAGAGGTGGCATTTGTCGGTTTTTCGAACTACTCAGAATTTCCACTGCCGGTTCTCTTGAACTGGTCAGAACTGGCCGAAGACCTCCTCTGACACACACAACTTGACAGGCCATCTGCAAAAGGTAGACTAGAAGACTTCAGAGGTCCCTTCCAACCCTATTGATCCTAAGTTCGAAGAGGCTCTTCCCAAGCAATGCAATTAATCCCAACCGATTCTAATTTTTGCCACCTTTTAGGGGTCTCCCTTTTAAAACTACCTACGAGAACATGAGAAAAATGCCCACTGCCCAGGTTTAGTCTAGCTTTACACCAGAGGGGGTATTCAGCAGGTTCTGACCGGTTCTGGAGAATTAGTAGTAGAAATTTTGAGTAAAAATTTCAGCCAAAAAACAGGCACGCACGCACACACTGGCCAGCTGGTCTTCGGTTTTCTGGCACTCTGGCACGTGTGCTCCGATTTGGGCCCTCAGTGCCAAAACGGTTCGCCATCACTAGTATAGACTTTCCTGCCGGAGCAGGGGGTTGGACTAGAAGACCTCGAAAGGTCCCTTCTAACTCTGTTATTCTGCTCTTCTGTGATCACCTCTCCATGACTCCCTCTCTCCGTTTCCCACACAAACACACACAACTCAACCTTACGTAAAGAAATCACGGCTTTGCTTACGCTGCTCAAATTCATATAACCCTGGCTTGGTGGGGGAATTTGTGAGTCACCGAGTTTTTTTCCTTTTCAGCTCCGATATGCTAATTTTGATTGGACTTTGGATGAAGTCAGCAGGGATCAAAGCTGGGAGGAATTTGTCCTTTTGTGCTGTGGGTTTTTTTTTTTTTCTTTCTTTCTTTCTTTCTTTTTCTTTCTTTCCGGAGAGCGAGCTACAAGCGAGAAGCAGGGAACGGGGGCCCCTGCACGCCATAAGAGATTAATAGAGTTAAGCCAAAACTCTTATCATAATTGGGGCCCGAATCTCCTATTTTTAACAATAGAAGGAGAAATGTCACCTAGCATGAATCCGAGAATCCCGGGATAATTGGGTTGAAGAAAGGAAAATGCCGTCAAATCCTGGGCTCAGTTGTGGCAACACACAGCTCTCGTCTGCAGCCGAATTCTCATTTGTATATTTTAGCAATTATCCCTGGATAGGGAGGCTGCCCGCTCGGTCACTCATGGCCTGGTCATCTCCTGTCTGGACAGATGGACCTTTACTTACATCCTTTCATTTAGTGGACATTCGAAGCAGTGGTGGGATTCAAATCTTTTTACCACCAGTCCTGTGGGCATGGCTTGGTGGGCGCACTTTGCACCTCCGCAGAGAGTTTCCTACAGTGTTCAGCAGCTGACATGCGGCAATCTGCTGTGCTGCACGAGGCAGCTGAGTGTGATGACTCAAAGGGGCATGGCACAAAAGCAACAAAGTCACAAAAGTAGGTAAAGTCCCTTTAATTCCTCCAACTTGGCCCCCAATGTCCAGATATCATCGGCTGGAGAAAAAAACTCTCCCAAGGACAGTCTTTAAAGGGAAGAAATTCAGTCGGACCCCAAAGTACATATAAATTATAAATAAACATCAACACAAACCACGCTGCAGCAATTAATGAGAAAGGGCAGGATAAGGAATTGCAGACTTCAAAAGATAACGAAACACACACAGCTGGGAGGAGGCCAGAACCCAGATAAGACAGAAGACAGAACCCAGATCTTTGTCAAAACAAAGATAATGCATGCATTGCTTCCAGCAAGGTGAATGTGCGCAAACTCCCTTTTTAAATCCTGTTTTCCCAGCTGCAACTAATGAAGGGAATCAGGGCCCTTTTCTCCCCCATAACCCATGTTGCTCCCTTCTCTGTTCCTCCCTGTGTGCCCTAGAATGAAGAGGGGGTGGGCCTGAGTCTGACTGCCCAACCAGGCTGTGCCTCTCCCCAGTTTTCTCCACAGCCACCGGAGTCACACTCCCACTCCCTGTCATTTGTTCCACCTCCCCTTCGGAATCAGATTCCAATAGGGGCATGACACTCAGCTTCAAAACCAGGAAATAAAGGTCAGTATAGAGCTGGGAGGGCCCAGTAGCTGATTGTCGGAGTGAACCAGTTGTCAACTCATAAAATATTTCTATGGTCTTTTTAGAGTTGCCAACAGAAAGGGAGGGGGGAGCAGTGTGACTGCTTGCAAACCAAAACTGCATTCCATAAATGTTTTCAAACTCAGTGCCTGAAGTTTCTGCCACCCAAATATCTAACTGGAGAACATGATTGATGATTCTGTGCTATGGATGTGTCCCATTGAAGAGTATGAATTACAATACACTCAGGGGGTAGGGGAAAACCAGGGTCAAGGGTGACAATGAATTATGTGTCTCAGAGTTGGCTTCACCCAAGCAGTGTTGGCATGTTAACTCTCAATAAATCCTTTTGAAGCTTTGGAAGTTTTGCTCGAGACTCATGATTTAAATGGGAGTAACAGCCTGAATCCTGACATCGGTTCACTCATAGATGATCCTCAGAGTTACCAGTTCAGTCTAGCTGTGCTGAACAGGTAGAATACCACCCCTGGTTCAAAGTTACAACAGCAATGAAAAAAGTGACTTATGACTGTTTTTCACAGTTATGACTGTTGCGGCATCCTCATGAACACGTGATCAAAATGTGGATGCTTGGCGATTGGTTTATATTTATGACGGTCACAGTGTTCCTGGGGTCATCCAATCCTCAGTTGCCACCTTCTGACAATCATATTCAATGGCCAAGACAGATTCGCTGAACAACCGTGTGACTAACTGAACAACTGCAGTGATCCACTTAACAAATATAGCAAGAAAGGTCGCAAAATGGGGCAAAACTCACTTTAAAATGTCTCACTTAGCAATAGAATTGTTGGGCTAATTGTCAAGGGCTATCTGTATTGTGACAGGCTCTGCTTGGGGCTACCCTCGAAAACTATCCAGAAGCTTCAGTTGCTGCAGAATAAGAGGCGTTGGATGCCAGGTTGCTTCTAGTCCAACTCAAGGTGTTGGTTATGAAGTTGGGTATGTTGAGTATGATGCTGGTTATAATGTTGGTTATGTTAGTTCTGATGTTGGTTATGATTACAGTTGGTTATGATATTGGTTGTGTTTGGTATGAAGTTGGATATAATGTTGGGTTATATTGGTTATGATGTTGGCAATGATGGTTACAAAGTTGGTTATGATGTTGGTTATGACAGTTGGTTATGATGTTGGATATGATGTAGGTTATATTAGTTATGATGTTGGTGATGATCTTGGTTATGATGACAGTTGGTTATGTTTGGTATGATGTTGATAATGATATTGGTTATGATGTTGGTTATGCTAGTTACAAAGTTGGCTATGATGTTGGTTATGCTACAGTTGTTTATGATGTTAATTACTAAGTTATGATATTGGTTATGATGAGAGTTGGTTATGATATTGATTACTATGTTAGTTATGATGTCAGTTATGACATTTGTTATGATATTGGTTATGATGGTTACAAAGGGTTACAATATTGGTTACGATGACAGTTTGTTATGATATTGGTTATGATGACAATTGGTTATGATGTTGGTTATGATGACAGTTGGTTATGTTTGGTATGAGGTTGGTTATTATGTTGGTTATGTTGGTTACAAAGTTGGTTATGATATTGATTGCTATGTTAGTTATGATATTAGTTATGTTTTTATAATGTTGGTTATGATGGTTACAAAAGGTTATGATGTTGGTTATGATGACCATTATGATATTGGTTATGATGACAATTGATTATGATGTTGATTACTATGTTAGTTATGATGTTGGTTACTATGTTAATAATGATGTTGGTTATGATGACGGTTGGTTATGTTTGGTATTAAGTTGGTTATGATGCTATTTATGTTGATTACAAAATTGGTTATGATGTTGGTTATAATGCTGGATATGATGTTGGTTATACTGGTCACAAAGTTGGTTAGTTTGTTGGTAATGATGACAGTTGGTTAGTGTGTTTGTTATGGTGACAGTTGGTTATTATGTTGGTTATGATATTGGTTATGACGAACAGCGGCTTTGCTTACAAGTGGAAATTCTGACCCCACTTGTGGTTGTAAGCCAAGGACTACCTGTACCATCTTCCCCCTATTAAGGCCTGCTGCATCATGCCAAGTCACCTAGGCCACACCAACATGCCCAACTGCCAACTTGTAAAACAATCTTACACTTGTTTTTTTAAGTTTGGCTCAAGGCTCATGATTTAATTAGGGAGATCACTGGAATCTTGACACCAACATCGAAAGAAAGAGAACAGCAAGGCAGATTATAATTACAACACAGGTAGTCCTCCACCTGTACCAGAGGTGGCTCCAATTGTGGTCGTAAGTCAAGGACAACCTGTACCAGGAATGCTGTGTTTGCTTAAAAAGATGCTTTTTAGAAATGGAAAGATAAAGCCAGTCCTTGAACAAACTCGCAGAGATCTTTTTCTTTGGCTGAAACAACTACGTGGAGCTCAGAATCTCGAAAGCACATCAGACAGGAAGGACCTTCGCTGGCTGACAGCTGGTGCTATGGGAAGCCCTCATGAGGATATGGTTAAAGCCTTCAAAGAAGCCACCGATCACACCCCAAAAAAGGCATTTTTATCAATAAACATGCACGGCCAGCTGATGGCAGGTAAGGCATTCTCAGCAGAGTTCAGAATCTTTTACACATTTGGAGAAAGTGAGAAAGAGAAATACTGCAAGGGGAAGAAAAAAAATTCATGGAACTTCAGAAGATTTCCAAAAGAAGATTCCCAAAGGCTTCTGTGAATCTTTGGATATGTGTTTCTTTTTTTCATTTTACAAAAATTCATCGATACATCTCTTTAATTTCTTGTTATTAGCTCTCTCAGCGTCCAAGTACATTCTGGCAAAACTGACTTTCTTTGCCTTCCCTAGACAGATGAATAGAGTAGAGTAGAGTAGAGTAGAGTAGAGTAGAGTAGAGTAGAGTAGAGTAGAGTAGAGTAGAGTAGAATAGAGAATAAGAGAATAGAGAATAGAGAATAGAGAATAGAGAATAGAGAATAGAGAATAGAATAGAAAATGGAATGGAATGGAATGGAATGGAATAGAATAGAATAAAATAGAATAAAATTGATTTGAATCAAATCGAATCAAATCAAATCAAATTGAATCAAATCTTTATTGAGAATAGAATAGAATCTTTATTGAGAATAGAATAGAATAGAATAGAATATAGAGAAGAATAGAATATAAAGAATAGAATATAGAGAAGAATAGAATAGAACAGAACAGAACAGAACAGAATGGAATAAACAGAGTTGGAAGGGACCTTGGAGGTCTTCTAGTCCAACCCCCTGCTTCGGCAGGAAACCCTACACCACTTCAGACAAATGGTTATCCAACATCTATTTAAAAACTTCCAGTGTAGGAGCATTCGCAACTTCTGGAGGCAATCTGGAGATGAAGGGGGACGTCTTATCTTTTATCAGAAACAAGATACTGGTTTTGGAAATTACCTGAATTAGTTAGTCTTCAACATTAGCATTAAACAAAATACACCATCTTCAGAAGTGCAGAGGATTCCCAGATTCCTCTGTGGGGAAGAATACAGGTAGCCTGAAATGGATTGCTGTGCATATTTGGCCCCACCCTATCCTGTCCTATATTTCCTTCTTTCTGGCTCAGTTAATTCGCACAGCACAGTGGATTTCCGTGCCTCAGCTGTTCTACTTAGCGCTGCTGCCCTAGAAGGTAAGCAGAGCTTCAAATTGCTATATTTTGAATGAAGCACATGCTCACAGAACCGGTTGTTAAAGCCCACTATTGCACCAAGGGCTCCATCATTCAACCATGAGCTACAATCTTAAGAATAAGAATGGAATGGAATTTGGAATAACAGATAACAGATAATCACAGTTGGAAGAGACCTTGTAGGTCAACTAGTCCAAGGATCACCAGGGACCTTTTGGACCTCAGGGACCACCAAACTCATAATTTTAAATTCTGCGGACCACTAATATGAACTTTGACTCACAGTGGCTTGCCGACGTCTTCCCTGGGTCTCTGCAGAAAGCAGCAGAGGCCCTGGGAAAATCCCCAAAAAAGTCTGCAGGAAAATTCCACACCCCATTTTCCTACCGATCAATCATTCTTTTAGTTGTCTTCAGCTCCATTCTCAGGGGGAGAGAGAGAGAGAGACTTTTGGCTTCATGCAAGGAAAGCAGCAGAAGCAGCAGAAGTCTTTCTTTCTCTCCCCCAAACTCTGCCAGAAATGAGTCTTTGCCGGTGCAGCTTCTTCGAGCAGGAGGCCTTGCAGGGTCCCAAAGATTCATTTTTGTTGGAGTTTGGGAGAGAGAAAGAAAGACTTTTGCTGCTTTCCTTGTGTGCAGCCAAAAGCAGAAGAAAAAAGAAATGGAAAGAAGCAGCCCGGTGGCCAGGCAAGTTCCCCCCTCCACCCTTTCCCCCCTCCCCTCACTACCTCATGTTGTTCGCAATGCAAGCGATCCAAGCCTTCTCTTCTCATGGGTCATGTGGGCGGCGCAGCCTTGTGTTCCCGCGCAGCCTGGATTAATTGTTTCAGGTGGTACTTTGGGGGTGACATTTCTATGTGGACCACCAAACTTTTCTCATGCACCACCTGTGGTCCCCAGCTCACTGGTTGGCGACCACTGATCTAGTCCAACCCCCCTGCCCAAGCAGGAGACCCTACACCATTTCTGACAGATAAGAGTCCAATCTTTTCTTGAAAGTCTCAAGTGATGGCGCTCCCACAACTTCCGAGGGCAACTTCTGTTCCGTCGGTTGATTGTTCTCACTGTCAGAAAATTATAGCGCACAGAGCAGAATAGAACCAACGTGCAAACTGCTAAAGATACTACGTAGTAGATATTAGCCCGCTGAAGATATTACCTAGTTTGATAACAAAACACCCAGGAGCCAAGCAGTAAGCTCAAAAGATGAACCTCTGCCCCGAAGGCGACGGCCCATTCTAAAAATGTTCAGAATCACCCTAACATGCTCCAGTAACACATCTGAACACAGTTTGCCTCCTGGTTCTCCACATCGCACCAAGAACGAAAAACATGATTATTATTATTTCTTTTCATACCCCAATCCATGTTCTTGCTTTCATTTCCAATCCTGTCTTGTCAGGGATATATATCACATGTGGGACTACACACACACACACACACATATATATATATATATGGCTGAAGGGCTGGAGGTTACTCATTTCTGATAAGCTTGATCAGGTATCAACATAGGAAGTAGCAAAAGTTGTAATTACTAAGCCGAGAGTGACTTAGCCCTGGTAGTACAGACATGAGCAATTATATCTGATATTAATTGCTAGGTACCAGACATCAAGTGTCAAATGCAATTATAAATGCTCTTATTTCTCCCCTTGTATTTTATCATACTTTAGCAATAATACAGATTTTAAAAGCCCACTACAGATAGTCCTCAACTTACAACAATTCCATTTAGTGACCAAAGCTACACTGGGATGGAAAAAAGGGATTTATGACCATTTTCCCACACTTACGACCATGATCATTTGATCAAAATTCAGGCACTTGGCAAATGACTCGTATTTTGACAGTGGCAGCACCCTGGGGTCATGCGAACACCTTCTGCACCACAGGTAGTCCTTGATTTACAACCATTCATTTTCTGAATTTTGCTTGTCAGAAAAACATCATAAGTCATTGTAACTTCAAACAGTCACAAAACGAATGGCCGTTAAGTGGACGATTACCTGCACGTTTTTTTGTTTTCAAATCCTTCAAAATAATTTCTTAATGTTGTCAAGTCGCTTCAGGTGGGAAATACCACCTTTGCAAAATGACTTGTATACTTCTTAAATCTGTGAACGAAGGCAGCATTTTGAGAAAGCAACATATGATCCACATGGAATCAGGTGCAGGGAGGGGGGTGGGTGGAAACCAGCCTTGTCCATCTTCCAAAAATGTAGCTTAAAGATGCTGACATTCTGCCTTCCTTGGAGAATTTGATTTCAACTGCTTCTTTTTGTTGTTGTTCAGATACATTTGACAGGGCAGGCAGTGAGAAGGCGGAACGACCGAAAGTTGCAATCAGCTCGGTTTGCAAAAGAGAAGATTTACACATTTAGCAATTGCAAGAGGCCTTAGACTTATATACCGCTTCGCAGTGCTTTTACAGCCCTCTCTAAGCGGTTTACAGAGTCAGCCTGTTTCCCCCAACAATCTGGGTCCACATTTGATCGACCGCAGAAGGGTGGAAGGCTGAACTTGAGCATGTGAGGATCGAACTGCTGGCAGTGGGCAGAGTTAGCTTGCAATACTGCAGTCTCACCACTGCGCTACCACGGCCCTTTCTTCCATTCTTCCTTCCTTCCCTCACCTTCCTTCCTTCTTTTTTCCTTCCTTCCAAGGAAGGAAGGAAGGAAGGAAGGAAGGAAGGAAGGAAGGAAGGAAGGAAGGAAGGACCCTCTCTCCCTCCCTCCCTCCACACTTACAATAGCCCTATACTGCTTCACAGTGCTTTACAGCCCTCTCTAAGCAATTTGTAAATCAGGTTAGGATTGAACTGCCGGTAGTGGGCAGAGTTAGCCTGCAATACTGCAGTCTCACCACTGTGCCACCATGGCCTTTCCTTCCTTCCTTCCTTCCTTCCCTCCCACCCTCCCTCCCTCTTACCAATAGCCCTTACACCAGGGATCTTCAAACTTGACAGCTTTAAGTCTTGTGGACTTCAACTCCCAGAATTCCTCCTCCAGTCATGTTAGCTCAGGAATTCTGGGAGTTGAAGTCCACAAGTCTTAAAGCTGTCAAGTCTGAAGACCCTTGCCTTAGACTTATATGCCGCTTTACACTGCTTTACAGAGTCAGCCTCTTTCCCCCAACAATCTGGCTCCTCATTTTACCCACCTCGGAAGGATGGAAGGCTGAGTCAGCCTTGAGCCTGGCAGGATTCGAACTGCCAAATTGCAGCCAGCCGGCAGTCAGCAGAAGTAGCCTACAGTACTGCACTCTAACCACTGCACCACCGTGCCTTATTTAGTGACCATTCAAAATAGCAATGGCACTGAAAAAAGCAACACGATAATTTTCATATACCTCCTACCATCTTATAGCACCTTGTACCGTTAGCATCTCCTTGATCATGTGATTAAAATTTCCATGCTCAGCAACAGGTTCCTATTTATGATGGTCGCAGTGTCCCAGGGGGTCCACATGATCCCACTTTTGCGACCTTCTGACAAGCAGAGTCCAAGGGGTTAGCCAGATTCACTTAATAACAACTGTCTGAATCACATAACAACCGTGGTGATTCATTTCACACGTGTGACCAGAAAAGATCATAAAACGGGACAAAACTCACTTAACAACGGTCTCACTTAACAGGAGAAGTTTAAGGTTCAACTACAGTGATAAGTTAAGGGCTACTTGAAAGCTGCATTCTGCTGAGATCAGAGGTGGTATTCAGCCGGTTTGGGCCAGTTCTACAGAACCAGTAGAGCAAATTTTGAGTAGTTCGGAGAACCGACAAATATCATCTCTGACTGGCCCCACCAACCTCATCTCTTCTCTGCCTCCCATTGAGTCCCAGCTGATTGGCTGGGTCTTCTTTGGTTGCCCTGCACAGGAGAACGGAGCTGGAAAGCAGGTTAGTGGGGTGGGGAGGGAATGGAGATTTTGCAGTATCCTTCCGGGTAGGAATGTAGTATCCTTCCCCTGCCATGCCCACCAAGCCACAGAACCGGAAACAAAAAATTTTGAATCCCAGCACTGCTTCAGTCATGGAGCACTCACAACTTCTGGTGTCAAGTCGTTCCACTGGTTAATTGTGCTCAGTATCTGTAAATTTCTCTCTTAGTTTTAGGTTGCTTCCCTCCTTGGCGAATTTCCATCCTTTCACCCCGTAGATCAAAAGCACAGCCTTATTATCCAGAAATCTAATCTGCCCATCGCATTCCAAGTCCCTTCGGTCCGGTGGATTTCTTTCAACTGGAAAATCAGCCAACACAAAAATGTGCTAGGGAGAGGCCAACTCATGCCAACAACAACCCCATGTGCATTCCAGAGCTACAAAAGGCTGGTTCTGCCCAACTTTTTACACCTCCGAACTCTAATTAACCAAACAGCTAGTTGCAGCCACGGACTCAGTTCTAGCTCCTTGCTTCAAGAAACCAACCACCATGTCTCTTTTTCATTATAGCCCGAAGAAACTGGATTTTGAAGAGAGTGAAGAAAAAAAAAAAAAAACCNAAAAAAAAAAAAAACCCACAATGGGGACAGAAAAGATTGGAATGGCTGCAAGAAGCGGAGAGAATGCATCGCCTCGGTTGACAAATAAATGCATAATAATAATTAGCCCAGGCCAATGTTAATGAATTATTAATTGCCCTGAATAATTGAAGACTTTTGTTTGGTTTTGTTAGGATTTTTTTTTCCCCTGACCCAACGTCTGATTTCGAAGACGGAGGCACTTGGAGAAGAATTGGCTATATTAAATCTCTTGTCAATTTCCACGTAGGAATTTTTTTAAAAAAAATGGCAACAGCGGCTGCATGCGTTTGTGTATGCTACTCCAAAGTGCTGTGCAGAGAGGAATTTGGATTGTAGAGATTGCTATGTGGAAGTGGAAGAGTGTGTAGAGGGAAAGGCAAGGAAGAGACAAGCTTGATCAACTCAACTGTGAGGCTGGAATTTGTTGAGGAAACAGAGAAGTGAAAAAACTGATAGGCCAAGAGCTGGAAGAGTGGAATGGTCGGAAAGTGACAGTTGGAAGATAATGGACACTGCAAATGGAGCCGAGCTGGGTGTCCTGGTATGAGGAGGAGTGACGAAGGAGTAATACCTCCTTAAAAAAAACCTTGGTCCAGCTAGCCCAGTTGGTAGCACTTCACAAAGGCCCCTTTCCAGCATTATAGAAGAAGATGGTCAACAGTTTTTGAAGGCGGAAGAGGGCTTTATGGCCCAATGGCTGATAAAACGGTAGAACAATCTCCTAGGAGAAGGGAGATTCTGATTTCAAACCTCTACTGTCTTGTGGTTATATCTATCATTGGAAAAGGCTTCAGGAGTCAACCTCGAGGCAAAATCCGGAGCCGGAGTCCCGGAAGCAGTTCATGACTGTGTACAATTTTGGTAACTCCTGCGATGCAGCTGGAATGAACCATATCGGCTCTGCCGTTCCATTAGACCCATGACGGCGAACCTGTGGCGAACGTGCCACAGATGGCACGCAGTGCCATTTGTGTCGGCACGTGAGCTGCAGGAAAACATACCTCACTGAGCATGCACTTACTTCACTGCTGATTTTTGGCTGGTTTGAGGACTTTTTCAGCCTCCCAGAGGCTTCAGGAAGACTTCTGCAGGCTTTTTAGGCCGAAAACTAGGCCCGTTTCATCACTTCCTGTTTTTCTGCAAATACTGTTGTTGGTGTCTCAGGGAGCCTTAATCAGAACAGAGGAGAACCACCATGGAGAAGGCCCTTCATCTTGGTCCCACAAGATGGATCTCCTTAAGAGAGGGGACCCATAACATCCCGTCTCCTTGTTTGGTGGGTTTGGAAGATGTAACTAGGAAATGACAGCCTTTCAAACAACCTGGCCCCAAACAACTTCTCCTTTTGCGACACTCCGACATGCAAAGTCAAGGGGGGGAAAAGCCACAACCGTATCATTCACTTAGCAATGGTAATGATTCACTTAACAACTGTGGCAAGAAAGGTTGTAAAATGGGGCAAAATGGGGCAAAATTCACTTCACTAATGTCTCGGTGAGCGACAAACATTTTTGGGCTCAATCGTGGCCTTAAGTCGAGGATGGCCTGTGCAGATTCGGTAAAGATTCTCAAAAATGAATCCCAAATGCGTTTTCCCATTATTTGCTTTCCCAATGCCCTTGGCAAGCCTTGAATTTTGAAACTCCTCCGAACGGCATCTGATAACAATATCTTTGCACACAGAAGGCCCTCCAGGGAAAGGAGCAGACAGGAGGGAAGAAGCTTTGTTTAAGAAAAGAAGAAAGAGGAAAGATCTGACATTCAAAAGCCATTTATGATACATTATCGGTCGTTTTCCTATGCAGGCACTCTTCCATGAAAGGTAAGGCATCGTCGTTCAAAGTTACTCCCAGGCAGATCGATCATAAGATTTCCTTGGAGGAGATTATGCAGGGCAGGTAAGTATTCAGTGATACACTAAGCTTTTAGCATAATGGATTCATTGCAGTTTGCATCCTTTTTAGCATATAACCAAAAAGATGGTTGCGTTGATTTATTTGGAACCCACCTTGATTGTTTTTACAAAAAACTTAAGGCGGTGAACAACACATCTTCTTCCTCTTGTTTTCCCCACAACAATCCCATTAGGTGGGTTGGGCTGAGAGGAAAAGACTGGCCCAAAGTCAACCAGCCGGCATTTGTGCTTAAGGCGGAACTAGAACTCATAGCCACCTGATGATTGGCCCAAAATCACCCAGCTGCTTTAATGATTTAAGTGGGACTGAAGTAGTCCTTGAATTTATGACAATCAGCATTTATATTTATATGGTGTGTGTGTATATATATATATATATTTGTGCTGTTCAGCTTCCCTCGGGTATTATCCCACGTCATTGTAGTGCAGTTTAATGTTGTAGCAACGTTTCAGCAGAAATCTCATCTGCCATCATCAGGCTTCTGTATAAAGAGTTTGTATGTGGGTCAGGGTCTCATACAAGCGGTTGGTTTTTAAATTTGAGGCTAAGCGTATTATTGTGCCAGGATGCCTTTTTCTTCAATCCTGATTGGTTGGAGAGTCTTGGTCTGTGTTTATGGACTTGGAGTTTTGTTTGATGGTTCTGGTTTCTTGTTTCTTTGTCTGTCTGTTTTGTGGCTTTGATTGGCTGGCAACACTGTGTTCCTGTGTTGGAGGCTTTCAGTGCAGCTGGCTTCGTGAGAAAGGACGGCTGGCTATCGCATTAGGAAGCTAGGTTTTTCATCTGGGTGCCTGTGGGGGGTGTTTGAGGCTGGAGGCATCATGGGGAGTCTGCGTTTTGTGCCCAGGTGTTTGCCTGGCTTGTGGTGTGGAGATCTTTAGAAGGTGCAAGGCTTCCAAATGATTGAACAGCCCTGGTGGAATCATCTCTTCTATCATGCTTTCAGGTCTTTTTTCATCTCTATGGCTTCTTCTCATGATGATTCCTGTGGCTGGGGTTTTCTATATGTGGCTAGGGTTTTAGTGCCATTCGAGATGTTGATGTTGGACCTGGGTTTTCATGTGTGACTAGTGAGGGAGGTGTGTTCCAGCTTTTTTACTGCATTTTTGTGTTCATCCAGGGGGGTACTATATTCTTCTATTGGTCTGTCCATGTATCGTGGCCGGGCATGATGCACAGGGAACTTCGTATATGCCTTGGTTTTCCAGGTCAATTTTGTCTTTGGGGTTTTTAAGAAGAATAAGCTGAACAGCGCGCGCACACACACACACACACACACACATATATATATATATAAAATTATCCCGAAGGAATATATACACACACACACACACACAAACACACACACACACACACATATAGTCTCTTTGGAGTCAGGCTGCCTTTAAGATCTGAGAAATAAATTTTAAAAAATGTCTGAATGCAGAGCAATTCAATGAAACAAACTCCCTCTTCCCACCACAAGGAAACAATGTGCAGCACGTTTCTCTCACAATGCACCAGGAGGCTTAGTCCAATCATTTCCAGGTCTTTTTACAGCTTTTTTCAAACCAGAACACATTAAAAAGGAGGGCTTGTTAATGCCGTTCTCCAGATCCTTCGCAATAAGTAGATAAGTAAATAAATTTTGGTAGGTATTTTTTTTAATCTCTCTAAAACTGTGCTGGAATTAGAGAACTAATGAGACCCCAAAAATTTGATAGGAAGGCATTTCCTGCATTCCCACCACAGAACTATGTTAAATGCAGATTTCATGCAGGAAAGCCAGATTAAACTACTGAAAATCTGTTGTAATTTGTCAAGGTTTTCACCCATCTGAAATAAACACATTACCCAATCTTCAATTCTTACCCTGACTTGTCCAGCATTATTCCAATCATGACAAGTGACCAGATTTAACATGTTTTCAGAAAATCTTGGCTTAATGCTATGGGTGAACCTGGCCTCTAGAGTTTTGTTTTGGTTTTTTAATTATCCTGCATTTATCATTTTTATAGACAAGGCAGCAAACATACCTAATACTCCTCCCTCCTCCTCTTTTCCCAACAACAACCCTGCAAGTTGGGTTGGGCTGGAAGAGAGAGAGGGACTGGATCAAAGTCACCCAGCTGTCTTTCATGCCTAAGGCGGGATTAGAACTCACCATCACCTGGTGATTGGCCCAAAGTTACCCAACCAGCTTTCATGCCTATGATGGTACTAGAAGTCATCATTTTCTGGTGATTGGCCCAAAGGCACCCAGTTGACTTTCATGCCTAAGATGGGACTAGAACTCACTACCACCTGGTGATTGGCCCAAAGGCACCCAGACAGCTTTCATGCCTACAACAGGAGTAGAATTCACCATTTCCTGGTTATTGGCCCATGTTGATTGACCCACCATGGCCATGCCCACCCAGTAAGACACCCAGTTGACTTTCATGGGACTAGAACTCACTACCTCCTGGTGATTGGCACAAAGTCACCCAGCCAGCTTTCATATGTAAGGCAGGACTAGAACTCACCATCTCCTGGTGATTTGCCCAAATCACCAGGATGATTATTTGGCTTTCATGCCTAAGGCAGGACAAGAATTTAACATCTCCTTGTGATTTCTCCAAAGTTACCCAGCTGGTTTTCATGCCTAAGGCGGGATTGGAATTCATTGTCTCCTGGTGATTGGCCCAAAGTCACCCAGCTGGCTTTCATGCGTAAGGGCAGAGCTAGAACTCACCGTCTCCTGATGATTGGTGCAAAGTCACCCAACTGGTTTTCATGCCCAGACTAGGCGTGGAATTCACAAGCTTTCTGTTTCTAGCCTGGTATTTTAACCACTGAGACCAATCTGGCTCTATGCTGCTGGCTTTACATTTCTTGAAGGGAAAAACGACTACAAAACCCATCACCTGAGCCTTTTCTGGGGCTTTGCCCCCACAGACCACCTATGTTTTGCATTCCGTTCAAAAAAGCGGGACTTAAGAAAACAATCCATTCCTTTCAATTAAACCCGTCAAGTAATTAAAGCTCTTTTAGTTCATTAAAGATGGTAATTGATGAATCGATCAATTCATCAACACTTTTTTTTAAAAAAAAAAAATCACAACCACTGTATTTTAATGGACTTCCAGAGAATCTGTTCAATAGATCCTACGCATCAGGGACTCCCTTTGGCTTTCAGGAACAGACGCTCACCTCCTGACCTCCCTTTTTTCACTTTCAAATTAGGGACAAGTGATCTGTAGAGATGACCAGAAGAACAAAACCATGAAACGGGCGTCTCACTTACTACGGCCATGTCATACAGGGGAATTCACTGGAGAAATTATGAAGGCTGAGTAGTAAAAGGAAACCAGGCCGCCAAAGAACAAGGTGGCTGGACATGCTCAAAGCTGACATCCATCAGAGCCTAGAACAACTCAAAGAAATAGTGCAAAATCAGAAGACGTGGGAAGACCTGGCCCATACAATCGCCAAGAATCAGACATGATTGACTGAACGATAACTCCTCCTNCTTCTTCTTCTTCTTCTTCTTCTTCTTCTTCTTCTTCTTCTTCTTCTTCTTCTTCTTCTTCTTCTTCTTCTTCTTCTTCTTCTTCTTCCTCCTTCTTCCTTCCCTCTTCTTCTTTCCTCCTCCTCCTTCTTCTTCCTCCTTCCACTTCTTCTTCACTTCTGCTTTTTCTCCTTCACCCTCTCCGTCTCCCTCTTCCTACTTCTTCCCCTCCTCCTTCTTCTCCTTCTCTTTCTTCTTCCCACAAGGGTTGAACTCTGGAGGTCCACCTACTGACTGGGAAGGAGATATGCATGCTCACTTCTCCATCCCCTCAGCTCTCGTGGTTGAACTGGAAGATCTACACAGAGTCAGCCTAACCGACTTTCAATCCTCCACTCCACACAAACTTTATGGACTCTTGAGTCCTGGTCAAACATCCTGGTGACAATCCATCCCTTTCAAAAAAAAGACTAACTTCAGGCAAGGGTAGAAGATACAGATGTGGATGGAACTCCTTGGAGGAGATTTATTTCAGTATCGGGTTCATCCACACAACCACCTCGTCTTGACACTGGGATGGCCTGCTAACCGTTTGACAACGGTTCACAATTGAGTCTCCATCTCATTGCCAGCCTGAAAGTAGAATTTTCATTGAAAATGGAGCAAGGCTTTCTTTGTGGATATATTGATTTACCTGGGGATATCCCACAGGTGATGGTGGCGGTAAAATATTCAAGATGGTGGTCACCATCATGTGACAAAAGCCCCTCCTCCTTCTACACATAACACGTGAAGAGGGATGGAGCCAGGGGTGGACTGCTGGGGGTTCACAGGGGTTCGAGAGAGCCTTTATTTATTTATTTATTTAATTTATATTGCTGCCTATTCGCCCATGGCAACTGGAGGCAGCTTACACAATGTAAAACCATATTTAAAACAAAAAATAAAAATAAAAACACAATAAAAACCAACATAAAGAATCAAATCAATTAATAAAGTACAATAGAATAAAATCTGGGGAAAAAACATTTTTTAAGTTAAGATTCTGTGCAGTTCAGAAATCCCAGACCTGGCTGGCCCTGCCCATAATACCCCACCCCTCCCAGGAGTCCCCACATGGCTTGTTTTGGATGCAAGTTCATGCAGGGCCTGCATGGAGACTTGGGGAGGGTGAAAAATGGGCCAAATGGAAGTTTGGGAAGGCCAGAAACGGGCCATTTTTGCCCTCTTGGAGGCTTGAGAAAAGCCTCCGGAGCCCGGGGAGGGCAAAAACCGTGGTGCAGGAGGCCGACTAGGCCACGCCCACCCAGCAACTGGCAGAGAACCCATTGCTAAAATTTTTGAAGCCCACCCTCGCCCAGGTGACAGTGGCGGTCAAAAATTCAAGATGGCGGTCACCACCATGTGACAAAAGCCCCTCCCCCTTCTACACGCAACACATGAAGAGGGATGAAAGCTTTCATCTCAAGAGCTGCGTCAGCCATCGTGACATTTTGCCTCACTTAGTCCATTCTAACTCACTCGGAAGGGATCTAACACAATTTCCGAGCGCCGTAGCTTTCCTTGCAGACGGCAAACAGTGGTGTCATTTTTTAAAGCTGCCAAATTTTGCTCGCATTATTAGGAGACAGATGGTACAACAGGAGAAGCATTCTTCCAAGCAGATTCGAAGCAAGCGACCTGACCCAGAAATCATGTCTGAAGTTTGATGTTTTTTGCTATTTTAATCTCTTTTTACAACTTCTTTCTTCTTCTCCACCTTTGCTTTCTGACCACATAATGCAATAAAAAAATATTTTGGATTAATGTACTGTATCGCGTATATTTAATGATCTAGAAACTCGGTGCTGTATGATGACATTCACAATATACTTTTATAATTTAGCTGTTAAGCTTTAGGTGTTTAATCTTCTAGCATATGTATACCGGGGCTCTACCTTTAATATATTCTATTTTGCTGTAGACAATCTTCATAAGTGACATAATAAAGAAAGTAGGATAATGTAAGTTAGTTCAGTGATGACAGCAAATGCAATTTTATGCTTGCATTCCCAGAAATATAAGTTCTAGTCCTTTCTTATGCATGAAAGCAGCTGGGTGACTTTGGGCCAATCACCAGGTAACTGTGAGTTCTAGTCCAGCCTTAGGCCTGAAAGCCAGCTGGGTAACTTTGGGCTGATTGCCAGGAGACACTGAATTCTAGTTCCGTTTTAGGCATGAAAGCCAGCTGGGTGACTTTGGGCCAATCACCAGGGGACTGTGAGTTCTAGTCCTGCCTTAGCCCTGAAATCTTGTTGGGTGACTTCGGGCCAATCCCTCCCCACTCAGCCCAGCCCACCTCACAGGGTTGTTGTTGTAAGGAAAACAGCAGGAGGAAAGCTTGCAAGTTATTTGTAAGAATAACAAAATAAATCAATAAAATTTAATTTAAAAAAAACTTAAATAAATTGAATGCCAGAAAGCTCTTTGGTCCTGACCTTTTCCTGTACTTCCTGATATGTTCCGAAGCGTGTTCCTGTTTCAGGCTGGACACTGTCCCCATCTCAATGAATGGCCACCCTCCATGGACAGCTTCCTTGGACAAATGTCCTTCTCCCAGCCAGAGAAGGCATGAGTTTCGTCAACCAAGCAGGACAAAATCTTAACATTCAGGGCTGGGATTCAGCCGGTTCGGACCAGTTTGGATGATACGGATGTTAAATCTGCATCTGGTTCGCCTAGCAGGTATTTGAACCAACTGGCAGGTCTTGTCCACCCCTCCCCTCCCCCTCCCAGGAGTCTCCACACACCTGGCTCATTTTTGATGCAGGATCTGCACAGAGGCTCCGGGAGGGGAGAAAATGGGCCTTCCAGAAGTCCAGAAACAGGCCTGTTTCCGGCTTCCGGAAGGCCTCCAGAGCCCAGGGGAGGTTGTTTTCGCCTTCCCAGAGGCCCGAGGGAAGCCTCCGGAGCCTTGGGAAGGCGAAAAACGGCCCTCCCAGAAGTTCTGGTCGGCCACGCCCATCATGGCCACTCCCACCCAGCAACCAGGCAGCGAACCGGTTGCTGGGATTTTTGAATCCCACCCTTGTTACCATTCCCCCTTGGTGGGACTTCCAAGGTCAACTTTCTGCCCCCTCGTGAGCATCTTTCCTGGAGGACTTCCATCCCGATTAACAATCTGTCAATCTATTAAGAAACTGTTTCAAACCTTCAGTGGGGTTTCCCTGCTCTCCTCACCCCACATCTCCCATCCATGGCTCGTTAAAGAGATTCTCCCTCTCTCTCTCAATGGTTACTGGCAGTTTTCAATTATTTCAATGATTTCTCCGAAATACATTTGTTTAGGTAGTCCTCAACTTACAACAGATTCACTTGGTGACTGTTTGAAGTTGCAACGGCCCTGAAGAAAGTGACCTTCGACCATTTCTCACACTTGTGACTATTGCATCATTCCCCACAGTCATGAGAGTTACATTCAGACACTTGACAACCAACACGGCATTTATGATGGCTGCATTGTCCTGGGGTCATGTGATCCCCTTTTACAACTTTCTAACAAGCCAAGTCAGATTCACGTAGCCAGATTCACTTAACAATCGTGTGACTGATGATTCACGTAGCAAATGTCTCACTCAATGTCAACTAAAAAGATACTCCTTTGGTCTTTTTAGTTGCCAGCAGAAAGGGAGTGGGGGAAAGCAGTGCATTCCTCAAGTGCCTAGATCAGTGGTGGCTAACCTTTTTGGGCTCCCATGCCAATAATTGCATGAATGCTTGTCTGCTCGTGCTCGTGTGCCATCACTCAGAAGGCAA
The DNA here is from genome assembly GCA_004320025.1 of Laticauda laticaudata. Lineage (NCBI taxonomy): Eukaryota > Metazoa > Chordata > Lepidosauria > Squamata > Elapidae > Laticauda > Laticauda laticaudata. The sequence goes on along the minus strand of BHFT01013973.1, from coordinate 10,051 downwards.
TGCGGGCAGGGCCCCTCCATGCCTCATGTACATGCATGCACAACCCACACAACCTGTGCTGTGTGCTTCTGCACATGTGCGAGTGTGTCCCGCATACCACCGCACCCCCACACATTTGCGCCAGATACTGGACAGTCAGCTGGCGGGCGGGCAGTGCATACATATGCGCAGTAGACCTTTTCTGGGAGAGTGCTTGCATGCCAGCAGTAATGGCTCTGCATGGCACTTCTGGCATGCGTGGCATAGGTTCGCCACCACAGGCCTAGATAATCACCCTGGCAGCCCAAAGTTGTTGGAGCACAAGATTATTACTGGAGAGCATGATTGATGACTCTTGGCTATGGATGTGTCCCATTGGAGAATATACATCCAGGGGATGAGGGAAGACCAGGGTCAAGGGTGAAATGAATGATGTGTCTTAGTGTCAGCTGCACCCAGGTAACACCGAAATGTTCACTCTTAATAAATTTTTTTTTTTTTACTCTGAGAGATACAGCTAGAGACTTATGATATGAATGGGGGTGGATTTGTCGGAGACCTGACATTCAGCAACATGAAATTTGGGGCTCAATTGTGGTCATAGTCAAGGACTACCTATATACAAACAATGTTCAATGCGGCGGTGTTCAAATTCACCCAACATGGCCATTTTCTCATTATGGGCAGGGTCAATGCTACAGAATGGAATATCCCAGAAACAGACTGGACTGGCAGTGTGTGTGCTTGTGTGCGTGTGTGAGGAGGGTTTAAATATCAAACTTTCTCCTTTGCTTGAGGATAAGACTACAAGCAGCACTCAACTTATAATCTTCTGTTTACTGGCTGTTTCAAGTAACGTCACTGAAAAAATGACTGTGTCAGGATTCCAGCAATCGCCCTCATTAAATCATGATCCTCGAGTCAAACTTCAAAGCATTGTCATTACCCTGTATGAAGCCAACTCTGGCCTACATCATTTGCAGTTCTCTGTGATCCTGTTCCACTCCCCCCCGGGTGTGTCATAAATCACATTCTCCAACTGAGCCTGTTCACGGGCTGAGTGTCATCATTCACGTTCTCCAAATAAATATATTTGCATGCAAAAGCTCTGGTAGTTTAGCTACAATCTTTTAAAGATAAGAGTTGGAATGTACTTCTGCTTCCAAATTGCTCTTCCAGATTTCCTTCCTCCCTTCCCCCCCCCCTTTTTTTTAATGGCAACTACTAAAATAGACATAGGAATGTTTTATGAGTTGACAAACTGTTTTTTCGCACTTATGACAGCGGCAGCATTCCCACGGTTACATGATCAAAATTCAAATGCTTGGCAATTGGTTCGCGTTTATGACAGATGTAGCATCCCGAAGTCATGTGATTATCGTTTATTCTTCCCAACCAGCTTCCAAAAATCAGAGTCAATGGAGAAAGACAGCATGATTCGCTTAGCAACCAATTTTCTTAACAACTATTGGGGAGGGGAAAGGTCGTAATATGGGGCAAAGCTCACTTAACCCCTGTGCTGCTTAGTAGTGGAAACATTGGATGCAATTGTGTGCTCATAAGTCGAAGACTACCTGTTTGGAAAAGAAGCAAAGGGACCCTGAATCCTACCTCGACGAGCCAACTGACACCTTCTTCCAAATTTCCTCTTAGTTTAATGGTGGAAATTATTGTGTTGAAAAGCCCTTAAAAAGTGTGCAGCTGCTAAGCTTATGGCTCAAAGTAATGTGTCCCTTTAAAATAAATTTCTGGCTGCTGTAGCCTCTTGTACGGACGGGTCTTTCTGCTTTGGTGGGAACAGGACGAAGGAGGAATCGATGCACAGGGCTGTTCGAAAGATTCATACAGCAATTAAGCGTCCTTTTAATTAGATCCCATTTCCTTTTTGTCCTTTTAATTATGCTCGGTAATGGGAACAATGTTTCATTTGCCTTGACTCAGATCAATCAGCTCTTCACTCACCGAAATGACGCATCAAAAGCCAACTCGACAGAGATGTTACTAACTTATTTATGAGACTTGTTTTGCCACCCATCTTGCCTAGAGGCCACTCTGGGCTGCTTACAAATGTTAAATAGATGCCTACCTGGGCCATAAAGGTAAGACAGAACTAAGAGGAGACCTGGTAGTTCTCCAAGACAGAAACTAGATGCAAGCCAAGGATGAAACTTCAACAATCTGGAAAGAAGTTGTTCTGAGGTAGCCTTGATGCTCTCTTGTTGTTTTCCTGCAGACATTTCATGACCCAACTAGGTAACACCATCCATGCTAGAAGGGAGTGGGGTTTTGGAGAGGAGGAGGAGGAGGAGGAGGAGGAGGAGGAGGAGGAGGAAAACAACTGTGGGGTCCTTGGTGTTTTCTGAGCTGGGTGGTTTTCTTGCAGATATTTTGTGACCCAACTAGCTAACACCATCCATCTAGAAGTGAGTGGGGTTAGAGGAGGAGGAAGAGAAGAAGAAGAAAAAGAAGGAAGGAGAAGGAATAAAGGGGGGGGAGGAGGAGGAAGAGAAGAAGAAGAATTATGGGATCCTTGGTGCTCTCTGAGCTTGGTTGTTTTCTTGCAGACGTTTCATGACCCACTGAGGTAACATCATCAGGACTTAAATGAAGTGAGATTTCTCTCTGTGTATATACAGAGTGTATAAACAGTAGCTTGTCCTGCCAGTGCTGATGGAAGTGTTGTCTTCTTGGTAGTTCATTTATTAGGCATTGTTTACAGTTTGATTGTTTATCTGGGTTTTTAGTTCCTTAATTGGGGTATAGAAAATATCATATGCTCCACAGTCTCTTCCAATTCAATTTATTTTTTTTAGTAAGCCCAGTGATGGCATACTGTAACACTTTGCCAGTAACCTCCTGGCAAGAGAAGAGAGACTTAGAGAAGACTTGGAACATTGGGTGCTATCTAACAAAATGAAATTCAATGGTGAAAAAAAGGAAGGTTCTACATTTAGGCAAGAATAACCAGATGCCACAGGTACAGCATAGGTGGTACCTGGCTTAATAACAGTAACTCTGAGAGGGATCTCGGAGTCCTAGTGGACAACCGCTTAAATAGGAGCCAGCCGTGTGCAGCAGCTGCCCCAAAAGCCAACATAGTCCTCGGCTGCATCAACAGAGGGATAGAGTCAAGATCACGTGAAGTGCTAATAATACCACTTTATAAAGTCTTGGTAAGGCCACACTTGGAATCCTGCATTCAGTTTTGGTTGCCACGATGTTAAAAAGATGTGGAGACTCTAAGAAACAGTGCAGAGAAGAGCAACAAAGAGGATTAGGAGATGGGAGGCTGAAACATATGAAGAACAGTTGCAGGAACTGGGTATGTCTAGTCTGATGAAAAGGACTAGGGGTGACATGATAGCAGTGTTCCAATATCTCTGGGGCTGCCCCAAAGGAAAGGGAGTCTAGCTATTCTCCAAAGCACCTGAGGGCAGGACAAGAAGCAATGGATGCAACCTCACCAAGGAGAGAAGCAACTTAGAACTATGGAGAAATTTCCTGACAGGTAGAACAATTAACCAGTGAAGCAACTTGCCTTCAGAAATTGTGAATGTACCAACACTGGAAGTTTTCAAGAAGAGATTGGACAACCATTTGTCTGAAGTGGTGTTGGGTTTCTTGCCTAGGCAGGGGGTTGGACTAGAAGACCTCCAAGGTCCCTTCCAACTCTGTTATTCTAACTTTGATGTTTGGGGCACATTACTATGATCTGATTCGGATATTCTGCTGAATATCAGTTAGAAAAAAAAGAAGGCTTCAAAGGGATTGGCTTTCGTTCAGCACAGGTATCCTCAACTTACAACCGCATCTGAGCCAACATTTATGTTCCTAAGCAAGGCAGATACCAAGGCCATCATTACTGTGTTCGGTTAACACACGCTGTCCAAAAAGTAATCAAATTAAGGTTAAGCAGGTTGTTCTGCCGTTGCCTAATCTGCTAAACCAGTGTCTTTGAGTTTCCCTCCCACTCTATAGGCTGTGATTTTGCACAGAGTTTAATCCAACTTGCAAATTAATTTGTTTTTCTGGGTTCGCGCAATCCATTTAATCAGAAACCAGCTCGGGAGACTTAGTGCACACCCGCTAACCCAAACACACACATACACACAGAGAAGCAGACTAACCGGAACTCTCTCGGGAAATAATCGTAGATATGGGTTACTCTTCTTTCCCCGACGTTTAGGAAATTGTGTTGTTTCTACTGTTGTGTTATCAGTTTTAATCTGTCCGCCGTATTTGGAATTTATAGGTTGCCGGATGTCAGACATGATTAGAGCAGCCACAAGCTTAGCAAAATGAAAGAAATGCATGAAGGATTAGACGAACCGAGATGGAAGCTAATAAAACATAGTGTGCGGTTTGTAAGGTGTATAGCTTCCCCTGTCTTGGTTAAGTAGACAGCCCAGGGGTATGCAACTTATAAAACAGCAGGCAGGCAGCCATCTTGCCTTTTCTGACTCTGCTCTCCACACAACCCTGCAGCCTTTCTAACTCAAACCTTCTCCTGACCGTCTGAAGTTTGCAGCTCCCCAAAATCTGTTCTGACGGCTATCAAATAGGCACCCTGGGAGCTTCTCCATAAGAACCGACAGGAGAAATGTAACAGAATAACAGAGTTGGAAGGGACCTTGGAGGACTTCTAGTCCAACCCCCTTCACAAAGAGGAGACTTTATCCCATTTCACACAAGTAACTGTCTAGCCTCTTCTTAAAAACTTCCAGTGTTAGAGCACCCACCGCTTCTGGAGACAAGCTGTTCCGCTGGTTTATTGTTCTCACTGTCAGGAAATTTCATCTTAGTTTTAGGTTGTTTTTCTCTTTGATTACTTTCCATCTGTTGCTTCTTGTCCTGCCTTCAGGTGCTTTGGAGAATAGCTTTATCCCCCTCTTCTTTGTGGCAGCCTCACTGCATTTATTCCTACAGGTAGCTGGAATCTCCAGATGATGGAGAAAATGCTTGCCTGAGGTTATGATTTATTTAGCATACAATGAGAACATGACTAAGAGCAGTAAAACTATGCACACAATCTGTGTAATTCTATATCGTGTGCCACAGTAGCATCGCAACCGATTGTCCAATTCAGCTATCCACCATTGCTTCATGCACATCTTCTAAGGCAGGGATCTTCAAACTTGATAGCTTTAGGACCTGTGGACTCCAACTCCCAGAATTCCTGAGCTAACATGACTGGAGGAGGAGTTCTGGGAGTTGAAGCTGTCAGGTTTGAAGGTCCCTGTTCTAAGGGAACCTGCATTGTGAGCAATCTAGAATAGGATAGGATGGGATGGGATGGGATGGGATGGGATGGGATAGGATAGGATAGGATAGAATAGAATAGAATAGAATAGAATAGGACAGGACAGGACAGAACAGAACAGAACAGAACAGAATAGAATGTAGATCAGAGTAGAGTAGGATAGGAATCGGAAGAGGAACAGGAACAGGAACAAGAACAAGAACAGAACAGAACAGAATAGAATAGAATAGAATAGAATAGAAGAGAGCAGAACAGAATAGAACAGAGTAGAGTAGAGTAGAGTGGAATAGGAAAAGGAATAAGAATAGAATAGAATAGGAATAGGAATAGAACAGAACAGAACAGAATAGAATAGAGCAGAGCAGAGCAGAGCAGAGCAGAGCAGAACAGAACAGAATAGAATAGAATAGAATAGGAATGGGTAGGTGGGAAGAGGAGAGGGAGGAAGGGAGGAAGAAAGGAAGGAATGGGTAGGTGAGAAGAGGAGAGGGAGGGTGGAAGAAAGAAGGAAGGAGTGGGTAGGTGGAAGAGGAGAGGGAGGAAGGGAGGAAGAAAGGAAGGAGCAAGTAGGTGGGAAGAGGAGAGGGAAAGTGGAAAAAGGAAGGAAAGAAGGAATGGGTAGGTGGGAAAAGGAGAGGGAGGGAGGAATGGGTAAGTGGGAAAAGGAGAAAAAGGAGGAATGGGTAGGTGGGAAAAGGAGGGGGAGGGAAGAAGGAAGGGAGAAAGGAAGAAGTGGGTAGGTGGGAAGAGGGAGGGTAGAAAGTTAGCATCCATCCCTCACCTAGAAGAATAAAATATTTTGAGCAAGATTTAAAAAGGCAGAATATTATATTTCTCTAAAGGAGAAAGATGGTTTTGGAAAGTACCACCCACTTTTCTTAATAACCCCAGCAGGACTGGGCCAATCAATCTACAAGACGAAAGGCCCTTCAGCTCCAGGATGGGATCATCCTTCAGAGCAAAGCCATTCAGGCGCAATAGGAACTGCATCAGCCCAAGACTCAACCAAGCTTGACTCAGAAAACCTACAAAGTTAGCTATGACCCCTGCAGAGCCCCCATGGGAGTCTGTCAGCAACCAATAGAATACATGCCCTTGCCACAGGAACAGGAAGCTCAAGGGCAAGGCCCAAGAGAGGGTATAAATAACCCTCATTCTCCACTCCATGTGGTCAGCTGCCCAGGACTTCAAACCTATGTGGTCTTGTCCATCAATAAACCATCTTTCCAACCAGCCTCCATGTTTCCAGTGTCTTTCTCTCCACTTGGAACTGAACCAGATGGATATTTCTTCCAACAGAAGGAAGGAAGGATAGAGTGGATAGGTGCGAAGAGGGGAGGGACAGAGGGAGGGAGAACAGAGAGAAGGAACGAAGGAGAGATGGAGGGAGAAAGAGTCTCAGTCTGTCTCCATTTCATGTACCTCCTAGCACATATATCCAGAAACAAGCCAGAAATTCTTGCCCAGGGGATATAGAATCTTCCAGCTACTCTGGCTATTTGGGGTTATTTTTCACCATAATATTTCCCTTTCTTTTTTACTCCACTCCACTCCACTCCTCTCCACCTCCATTTCTTTTGTTTCCCTCCCACTTTTTCCCCCCTGAATTAAAACAAATACTCTGCGCCTGGCAGAAAACTGGCAACCATCAAGTTTCCAGGAGCAATGATTCCCCCCCCCCCTTGCTTTTAAGTTGCTTAATGGAATTGCATGTTTTTCCTTTCTTTTCTTTTTTGTTACATTGCTCGTGGGGGGCACGACGGAGCCTGAAAATAAAATAAAACAGCAGCAGGCAGAGTGCAATGGGATTCTTTGGGTCCCTATTTTTACCCAGCTGGATGGTCAAAGGATTTGGCACTCAGTGGGTGGCAGAGTTAGAAACCTTAATAGTTCAGTGATGGGTGGCTGGGGAATTCTGGGAGTTGAAGTCCACTCATCTTAAAAGTCGTTGAAGATGTGAAACACACTCAACCTTGTGCGAACGGAGCCAATGCGTTTGAGATGAGTAAAGCGAGGAATCTTTGCAGGGAGTGTAGTTTTGAAAATCTAAGGTAACTCAGGGGAGCATACCTGAAAGCAGTCCTTGTGTCAGGGCTTCAGTAGTTACCCCTATTTAAATCATGAGTCTTTAGCCAGATTTTCAAAGCTTAAAAAAGATTTATTAGAAGACATGCTGGTGCTGCCTGGGTGTAGCAGACTCTGAGACATATAATTCATTGTCACCCTTGACCCTGGCTTTCCCCTACCCCTGGGTGTATCATAATCCATATTCTCCAACGGGACACATTCATAGTCAAGAATCATCAATCATGCTCTCCAGATAGAATGTTTCATGCAGAAACTTCAGTCACCTAGTTACTATCTTTGAAAACATTTATGGAATGCACTTTTGGTTTGCAAGCTACTATACTACTCTTCCCCTCCCTTTCTGTCAGCAACTCTTAAAGACCAGAGAAATATTTTATGTGTTGACACCTCGACTTACAGCCCACTCATGGCAATAGTCATTCATCGAGTCCTTATGTGACCACGTCCAATTTTATGAACTTTTTTGCCATGGTCATTAAGTGAATTCCGCTTCCCTCATTGACCTTGCTTTTCGGAAGATTGCAGATGGCAAGCCCATGATCCTTTGACCACGATCGCTGCAAAATCGTTAGGGGCAGGTAGTCCTCGCCTTACAACAGTTCATTTAGTGACCGTTGACAGTTACAATAGCACCGAAAAAAGTGACTTCGTTTTTCACACTTATACTATTGCAGCATCCCCTTTTGCGACCTTCTGACAAGCAAAATCAATAGGGAAGCCATGTTCCTCATTTAACTTAACAACCGTGTTACCAACTTAACACCTGCAGGGATTCACTTCACAACCGTGGCAGGAAAGGTAGTAAAATGGGGCAAAATTCACTTAACAATCATTTCATTTAGCCCCAGGAATTTTGGGCTCAATTGTGGCTGTATCTGGATTGTGACCAGTGGTGGAATTCAATTTTTTTCCTACCAGTTCTGTGGGCATGGCTTGGTGGGCATGGCAGGGGAAGGATACTGAAAAATCCCCATTCCCTTGCCACCCCACTAACCTGCTTTCTAGCTCCGTTCTCAGGGCAACCAAAGGAGAGGCAGCCAATCAGTTGGGACTCAATGGGTGGCAGAGAATAGAGGGGGTTGGCAGGGCCAGTCAGAGGTGGAAACCAGTTTGCCAGTTCTCCGAACTACTCAACATTTTTGCCACTGGTTCTCCAGAACTGGTCCGAATCTGCTGAATACCACCTCTGATTATGACCATGAGGAATGCTGCAGCGTTCATAAGTGTGAGAACTGGTTATAAATATGGTACCCATTTTTCAGAACTGTTGTAAACTTGCTGGATTAAACTGGCCAACACTCCCTGGGTTTATTTATATATATATATACTGAAAAAAGATTGGGTTTTTTTTTCCTCCTAGTTGAAAACCAATATTGTCTATACTGCAGGATTATTTTTAGGAATTACTTTGTTCTGCTTTTTAGAAAGTTCTTCACATCTTGATTGGTTCTCTCGTTACAGCTCACAGATGATAAAGAAGGCAAACTAGATTTCTGTCTGGTTTCATAATTTGCAGCCAAGTTGTGTTAAATCTTTACGGTTCTCATCCTCTCAATGTCAAATAAATATCATTTGATTATATATGATCTGATTGCTTATTGTTCCCTATTATTTAGTGTTGCGCCTTATGATTCTTGACAAATGTATCTTTTCTTTTATGTACACAGAGAGTATTTGCACCAAGACAAATTCCTTGTGTGTCCAATCACACTTGGACAATAANCTTGACAAATGTATCTTTTCTTTTATGTACACAGAGAGTATTTGCACCAAGACAAATTCCTTGTGTGTCCAATCACACTTGGACAATAAAGAATTGTATTCTTTCATTCATTCATTCATTCATATCAGAAAAATACAAATATTACTTACATTCATATTAGTTTTCATTTATGCACCCCAAAAGGTAGTTCTCAACTTACAGCCACAATTGAGCCCAAAGTTTCTGTGGCTAAGCAAGACAGTTAAGGGAGTTTTGCCCCATTTTATGACCTTTCTTGCCATGGTTGTTAAGTGAATCACTGCAGGTGTGAAGTTAGAAACACAGTTGTTCTTCTCCCAGGGACTTTGCTTGTCAAGAGCTCGCAAAAGGGGAATCACACAACCCTGGAACACTGCAACTGTCATAAGTATGAGTCCATTGCCAAACGTCTGAATTCTGATCACCCAACCATGGGGATTCTGCAACGGTTCTAAGTGTGAAAATTGGTCATAAATAACTTTTTTCAATGCTGTTGTAACTTCAAACGGTCGCTAAATGAACTGTTTTTAAGTCAAGGACTTACCTGTATTTCAAAATCTTTGTTCTTGCACCTTCAATCTGTCCTGCTGTGAGTATCTCTAGGTCTGTTTGTCATGCTTTTTTCCCCAAGAACATAATGGATGGCACCATCTTCCCTGTTTTCCTGAGTGTGCTCCTTTTCTCATTTTTGGCACAGGTTCCAATAACGCATTTTGAAATACAATAAAAATTGGCCAGTGGCATGGAAAATGGAGAAAAGTGGGCCATCTTATACATGATAACTCCTGCATTTTGATTCATGCCTCAGACTGAAGTTGCAAACTAAACAGATTTCTCTCCTGAAATTTCTTTCTGCAGGTATGGGCCAAGCGATGGGAACTGCAGGCAGAAAATGTGAAAAGTCTGTGTGGGGGGCGGGGGGAGGAAGGAAGGAAGGAAGGAAGGAAGGAAGGAAGGAAGGAAGGAAGGAAGGAAGGAAGGAA